>SJYC01058067.1:0-49444 GCA_006408675.1 Madoqua kirkii | reverse complement strand
TTGTTCCTACGGGTCAGGAACACAGGTATCTAGAATTCAGTCAAGATAAGACTTGGCGAGGCTGGCATAGACTTCACGAGGGAATCTAAATATAACGACTAAGCGTAGAAATTAAGAAGCAATGTGTGAATTTCCAACCACCTAGACAAATATTTACAGAGATATTAAAATGACTGGAGAAAATTCCTCTTAACAACAACAAAAAAAGTAAGAACTAGACAAAGGGAAAGTGTGACTTCTCCTTAAAATGAAAATGGAAAAAAGACTAATAAAACATACTAGACCAATGTTCAACATAAGCCCCAGTGGTGGAGCCCCATACTCTAAGCATGAAACTGTGGAAATCACCATGAATGTACAGCCAATATCTCGTCAGAGTTGTATAGAATCCTTATAGCATCCAGCCAATAAAATATTGCAGTTTCCTTTCTCATAGCATTAAGAGATGCTTCTATAATACCATGCTCACTTATCACATAACAGCAGTTTGGTTAAGTTCAGTGTATAAATGAATCAAAGCTGTACTAGCTGGTTTGCAGCAACGTGGATGGATCTGGAGATTATCATACTAAGAGAAGAAAGTCAGACAGAGAAAGACAAATATCATATAATATCACTTACATGTGGAATCTTAAGAAAAATCATACAAATAAACTTATTTTCAAAACAGAAACAGACTCACAGACTTACTGGCAGAGGGATAGATTGGGAGTTTGAGATTGACAAGTACACACTGCTATATTTAAAATAGACAACCAATAAGGATCTACTATATAGCATAGGGAAGTCTGCTCAATATCCTGTAATAACCTAAGTGGAAAAATAATTTGAAAAAGAATAGATACATGTATATGAATAACTGAATCACTTTGCTGTACACCCGAAACTAACACAAAGTTGTTGATCAACTATACTCCAATATAAATAAAAATGTAAAACAATTGAGCAAAAGTATTTTTTAAAAAAACTGTTCTGGCTGATCTATAAGGAGATGTGGATCTCATATATGACCTCATTCACTGTTATGGTTTCCTCCAACCTCTTGTTCTGTCTTCCCATTCACAAATGACAGAGGTCATTCTGTCTGTGAATTTCTGTCCATGCCAACTTTCTCCGATGAGAATGGGCCAGTGAAATTAAAAGGGGCAAGACCCCTAGGGAGAAGTAGAAGAAGGACTTGGAGAAGAAACTTGGGAAATGAGTGGGTTTTTAGGGTCTTTCCTCTATTTCAGCTCCCAAGATCTCCAACCAGTCAAGAGGTAATGTTCCTCACCATCCAAGTGAAAGGACCAACCCAAGAATTCAAGAAGCGGACCACAGTGTTGGTTAAAAACGAAGAGAGCCTGGTCTTTGTCCAGACAGATAAACCCATCTATAAACCAGAGCAGACAGGTACAGAGGCCTATAATCAGGACAGCTTCCCAACAGAAAAATCTTCCTCTCTTGCATGTTTCCCAGTCAAAGGAATCCTGGTTCCTTAATAACTTGTCTTACTAACCTATGGACCTGGCCTAAGGTTTCTGGGACTCACGGAAAATATTTCTGTTTCAGTGAAATTTCGTATTGTCTTGTTGGATGAAAGTTTTCACCCCCTGAATGAATTGGTAAGTCTCCTAATATCTATCTAGAATTATTATTATCTGTATAAACAGGCTGGGAGTCTGTTTTTGGTATTGGAGGAGGGCCAGAGAAAGAAAGAATCTACTGCTGATAACAATATTTTCTGGCATGGTCATTGTGCAAAATCCTCATTTAAAACAGTACCCTGGGTCAAGAGAGTTGCTGATTCTTTCTTGTTACTGGTACTTGATTATCACACAATTATACTTACTCTTTGAAAAATGCTCAGTTAGGCAAACTAGAAAGATACGCTAAATAAATAAACTGTCAAAAAACTTAGGTTTAAATACCTTTTCAAAGATCCAAAATTTTTCTAAACACACTTACCAAAACCTCTCCTATAAAGGAAGGAGAGTATAATCAATGTTTGTTCCTCAAGACTAACACTCAATTTTAATGTAGACAAGAAACCAAAGTCTTAATTTTTCTCTCCCAAATCTAGTCCTCAACCACATTTTTTTTTTAAATCTTGGAAAGAGACACTTTTCAATTAAAAGCCACAGACTCTGTTTACTATAGTCCCTCCCCCTCCCAACTTCCTTTTCCCCTCTTAAAAACAGGCTCTTTCCCAGGCCATGGGGGGTTGCAATTCCCTGCCGATTCTAATTAAATCCATCTCTGCTCGGGAATGGGGTGGGAATGGGGGAGGGGGTTGTCAGAAGGAGCAGGGAGGACTGGCGGGTGATGGAGAAATTTTTTCCTTCTAGCTCCTAAAGCAAAAGATTAAGGCATAATCCTTCATTTCTTTCTCTTACAGCCACATCCTATTTTATCAGAAAATCATGTTAGCTTAAAATATATCCAGACTGTGCTTTACCACTTGAATTGCTACAACTTTATTGTAACCAATATCACCTCTAAATAACACTATTGCAGTAGCCTTGAAGTGGGTCTCCTGGTTTCTACTTAAACTTTTCAATCTAAAATTAAACACTTCATCCATCACTCTGTCACTTGAACTATGCTTTATTTTCATTTCTTGATACTACTTCAAACATATATATATATATATACCTTAAATATATATGTCAAATATGTATATCTCATACACCAAACATATATATCAAATGTGTATCTATGCATATCAAAACATATATTGCATATATGTCTGTTTTTCATATATCCATCCCTATTAGCATGCAAGCTCCATAAGAAGCAGATCTATTGCTCTTTTGTGGATTGCTGTATTTATAGCACCTAGGATGATACACAGCACTTGGTAGGCACTTAATGTGCATGCTAAGTCACTTCAGTAGTGTCCGACTCTTTGAGACCCCATGAATGATAGCCCACCAGGCTCCTCTGTCCATGCCATTCTCCAGGCAAGAATACTGGAGTGGGTTGCCATGCCCTCCTCCAGAGCTCGAACCCATGTCTCTTACATCTCCTGCATTGGTAGGTGGGTTCTTTACACTAGGATTATAGACGGCACCTGGTAGGCACTTAATAAATATCTGTTTTTAAAATGAATATGCATTAATAGTAGAGGATTTATCCCCACTCCTTCTTATTCTTAGAACTACTTAAGAATTATGTGGTCCACCTTAATATTTGGATCTGAACATGGTTACTCATTGTTCCATTGGTGTTTATTTCTCAATCTGTAAAATAGCATAGCAAAGGAATATTGTCCACTGGGATGCTGTAAGTATTTAAGTAATATTAGTAAATACCATTCCTAATGAATGGCACACATGCATTTGTTGCTGAGAGTCCAATAAGTACTTAACATTACTCATTAATTCCTTGTGATGGATTAAACTTCTATAAAACTTAATCTAGAATTTTTCTGTTTTACTACAGATAAAACTATTCTGCATGAAACTACTTTGCTTATAAATCAGAATTGAGGCTATAAGAACTGTTCTAAACTGCTTACTATCCTTTTGTCTTTCAGGTTCCACTGGTATATATTGAGGTAAGCAACATGAAACGTTCCATAATTATAATAAACTTAGGGGAAATGTTCTTATTTAAGAGATTCTTACAATATTTCAGAAATTTATCATTAAGGAAGAAGCCTTCAAACTCATGTAACACTGATTTGTTCCAAGTCATCTCCTCCCACCTCTCTTTGTGGATAACATCAGAACTCCTCTTTGTGGATAACATCGGAGTCCCCATTGATTTCCTGTACTGTCTAACACGCTAGGCTCTTTTGTAAATTACGATTATTGTGTCTGTAGGACCCCAAAGGAAATCGCATCGCACAGTGGCAGAACCTCGAGGTAGAGAATGGCCTCCAGCAGCTGACCTTCCCCCTCTCATCAGAGCCCTTTCAAGGCTCCTATAAGGTGGTGGTACAGAAAGAATCAGGTGGGATGCAGAGCACCACTTCACCGTGGAGGAATTCGGTATGCCAATAAGAAAAATCACCAAGCAGTTCTCTTTTTCATATTTGAACTTCGAAGGCCTAGAATTCAAGTTTCTTTGGAATCTTCCTATTTCCCATGGGTGAGATTAGACTTGGAGTGGAGCAAATTATATCTAAATCCAACAAGGACCATCAGTGATTTGTGAATAGGATGTCATATAGCCTTTTTTGTAACAATTTTAACCTTTAAAAATGTAAAACATTTGTAGTCTAGTGGGGTCTCCCATAACTCACCAGGATTACAGTGATCCATCACATCCTTCACCCAAGATTTCCAATTGAGAGGAAGGTGAATATACTGGAGAAGAGGGCTCCTTTTCAGGGCCCTAAAATAATATTAGGGAATTATTATTGAGAATCTGGAAATGCCAATTCCCCAAAAGTTGAAAACCAATCATCAACTTCCTTTTCTCCAACCAACAGTGCTTCCTAAGTTTGAAGTACAAGTAAGAATGCCAAAGACAATCACCATCTTGGAAGAAGAGGTGAAAGTGTCCGTGTGCGGCCTGTGAGTTTATACTTTCCAAAAATCTTCTGTTGGGGTGGGTGCATTGTTTAAAAGAGACTCACCCTTTGGGATATCTTGCTAGCTTGTCTATGAGGAGTGCTACACAAACACCTTAACTACATGGGAACATTCCCATCTCTAGAACTTTCCTGTTGCTTTTCTGTTTTCCTTCTTAATTACTTTCCTGTGTTTACCAGAATTATTGTAACTGTCACGGGATAGGCAGCTGTTTCTAGAGAAGCTATGCTAGTAGGGTTGATTCTGAAAGTAATCAAGCTACTCGTGCACACACCGGCACACAAATAAGAGAGTGTTGAAGGGTAGTGACTTTCACTTTACCAGGTTGTAAAGGAAAGTCAGTCACCAACAGATCATTTACCTGACCTTGCAGACATAGTGGAAAAATAACTTAGATTCGGAATTTTTAGAGATAAGCGTGTTACAGAAATCTCATCTAACTCACCATCTACCTAAGACAGGTCACATACTTCTTGGCACTGCCATTGTCACTGATGAGACTGGACATGATCTCTCGGTCAGGCTTTTCCAACCTTGAGAATTAATGTTACTAGGATCTTATGCTCCCATCTCCAGTAGCCCAGCAATAGCAGTAACAGAAACAACAAGCAGTGAAGAAACAAATCCTGCCTAGAGACCACATTTGTAATATACTAGCTGTTCAGCTGGGTGCCTGCCCAGCACTCTCTCAGAGGAAAACCACCAAGCTCCTGATCCACAGAGCTAATGAACCAATACTCTTACATATACAGGGATAGAGGATTTTTTGGGGGGTGGGGGGGCTGCACTGGGCCTTCGTTGCAGGTTTCTGTAGTTGTGGCATACCAGCTTAGCTGCCCTGAGGCATGTGGGATTTTAGTTCCCTGACCAGGGACCAAACCAACGTCCTCTGCATTAGAAGGCAGAGTCTATTTTTTTAATTTACTTACATTTAACTGGAGAATAATTGCTACACAATATTGTGTTGGTTTTTGCCATACATCAGCATGAATCAGCCATCGGTTTACATGTGTCTCCTCCCTCCACCTCCCACCCCATCCCACCCCTCTAGGTTGTCAGAGAACTGGTTTGAGCTCTCTAAGTCATCCAGCAAATTCCCACTGGCTATCTATTTTATATATGGTAATGTAATTGTTTCCATGCCACTCTCTCAATTTGTCCCACACTTTCCTTCCCCAACTAGGTCCACAAATCTGTTCTCTATGCCTGCATCTCCTTTGTTGCCCTGCAAATAGGTTCATCAGTACCTCCTTTCTAGATTTCATATATATGCATTAATATGTGGTATTTATTTTTCTTTTCCTGACTTACTTCACTCTGTATAATAGGAAAAGGATATACATATAAAACTCAAATGTGTTCCTTTTTATGGCTGAGTAATATTCAATTGTATATATGCACCACAGATTTTTTACCCATTCATCTGTCAATGGACATCTAGGTTGCTTCCGTATCCTGGCTATTGTAAATAGTGCAGCAGTGAACACTGGGTGTACGTGTCTTTTTCAATTGTGGTTTCCTCAGGTTATATGCCTTGTAGTGGGATTGTTGGGTCACATGATAGTTTTATTCCTAGTTTTTTGAGGAATCAATTTGCATTTCCACCAACAGTGGAAGAGGGTTCCCTTTTCCCCACACCCTCTCCAGCTTTTATTGTTTGTAGATTTTTTGATGATGGCCATTCTGACCAAAGAGAGGTGATACCTCACTGTAGTTCTGATTTGCATTTCTCTAATAATGAGCAATGTTGAGCATATTTTCATGCATTTGTTAGCCATCTGTATGTCTAGAAGGTAGATTCTTAACCACTAGACCATCTGGGAAGTTCTGAGGATATTTAAATTGGGAAGAAAACACTCTCAAAACCACAGCAATTACCAATGGCATATTTATGCCACAATCCGTTTTTGTAAAAAGATCAGTTCAGTTCAGTACGGTTGCTCGCTCAGTCATGTCTGACTCTTTGCGACACCATGGACTGCACCATGCCAGGCCTCCCTGTCCATCACCAACCTCTGGCGTTTACTCAAACTCATGTCCATTGAGTCAGTGATGCCATCCAACCATTTCATCCTCTGTTGTCCCCTTCTCTTCCTGCCCTCAATCTTTCCCAGCATCAGGGTCTTTTCAAATGAGTCAACACTTCACATCAGGTGGCCAAAGCATTGGAGTTTCAGCTGCAACATCAGTCCTTCCAATGAATATTCAGAGCTGATTTCCTTTAGGATGGACTGGTTGGATCTTCTTGCAGTCCAAGGGACTCTCAAGAGTCTTCTCCAACACCACAGTTTAAACACCACAGTTTTTGTAACAAGTAAACAAGTAAAATTCGACATAAACAGAGAAAGCTGCCCATAGGAAGAGGATGGAGGAAGGAAAGACACCATCATATTAATGGTTTATATTCCTGTGTAGAATTGAAAGCACTCGTTTCTTGTCTTTGTTTTGTTGGTATGGTTGTTTTCTCTTCAGATCTGGTGTAGCTTTGACGATAAGAAAAATATTTCTTAAAAGATGAAACTGAAAATTAGATATCAAAGGGGGAAAAGACATGGTAAAAGAAGACAGTAGTAAATTTCGGCACGCTGCACTGTAAATTTTTAAAACAGAAGGTTTTAACAGACTTGTGGACCCAGTGGGGGGAGAAGAGAGTGGGACACATTGAGAGAGCGGCATGGAAACAATTACATTACCATATATAAAATAGATAGCCAGTGGGAATTTGCTGGATGTATGTTAGGGAGCTCAAACCAGTTAGTTTACTTGCCCTCAATATTACATGAACCCTGCAGAAGTTAGAAGTAAATACAGAGAGTAAAAATATGCTACAGCTAGAGAGGAAATAAACAGGTCAAAAATGAGGGTGTTCCATGTCTGATTTGATCCTTGCGGCAATGCTTTTATGACAGATACACTTATGGGAAGCCTGTCCCAGGACGCGTGACTATGAACATGTGCAGAAAGTATAGGAACCCTTCTAATTGTCATGGTGAAGAATCCAACGCTGTCTGTGAGAAGTTCAGTGGGCAGGTACGTAGGAAGCCACTCCTAGGGACTAACAGCCTAGGCACCATTGACAAGCAGTGAGTTATAACATGGTGATAATTCAAGCAAGAACAGACCAATCTGTAAAAGAATTCTGTGCTAGCTATAGTAGTTTTTGTTGATCAAAATCAGTGACTGAACTTAATAGGAATTATTTCTTGTTAATTTTAGGCATTCTTTGTACACCAAGGACCCAGAACCTGGTATCTAAAACCCCTTTGAGTATCTACAGGAAGGAAGGAGACAAAATATACCCATCTTAACCACCTTGGCTGGGAAGGGCTTCAGTTCTTCCCTCTTTCTATGAGCAAGAGCTTGTCACATAGCCCCACCTAGATGTCAGGGAGGGAGGAAACACAGTCCCCACATGGGCAGCTGCCTCCCAGCCACAGCTGTAAACTAAGGGAAGCCAGATTTCCGTGAAGAGTTAGCTGCCTCCTACAGTAAGACTGTTGTTATTGTTTAGTTTCTCAGTCGAGTCTGACTCTCCCAACCCCGTAGACTGTAGCCCACCAGGCTCCTCTGTCCATGGGATTTCCCTGGCAAGGATCCTGAACTGAGTTGCCATTTCCTTCTCCAGGGGATCTTCCTGACCCAGGGATCACACTCCAGTTTTAGCGGTTTAAATGTCTATACCTCATTCTCTCTGAGATTATCAGAAACGAAGGAATACACCTGTCAGTTATAAGGCAGAGACTGTTGTGAGATGCAATAATAATTCATTCCTAGAGAATATTTATTGTGTTCCTATCATGCAAAATTCCTAAGTCTTGTTGCCTCAAAAAAAAAAAAAAAACCCCTGCAGACTGCCTGGCCACTCGTTTGCCCAGTCTTGCGTTTGTGTGCTTTATTTCACCCTCTCCTAGCTGAACAGTGAGGGCTGCTTCTCTCAGCAAGTAAACACCAAGATCTTCCAGATGAAGAGACAAGAGTTTGAAATGAAAATCGAAGTGGAAGCCAAGATCCAAGAAGAAGGAACAGGTGCGTATGCCTCCTGGGTATGGCAAAAGAACAGCGGACTCTGATTTTGCTCCTTTGCCAAATTATGAAAGGGAGGTGGTGGTGTAAGTTCAGGGAGAAAATCCTTCCAAATGAGAACTTATTTTTTCCTTCTTTTTCAGAGGTGGAATTAACTGGGAAGGGGGCCACTGAAATAACAGCAACCATCACCAAACTCTCATTTGTCACAGTGGACTCAAACCTTAGACGAGGAATTCCTTTCACTGGGCAGGTAAATTATTTTTCCATTCACATGTCAAACCATAGTCTCCCTTAATACACACAACATATTCTGCTAAAACCACATTTGGCTGGTATGATCCAATGATTAATATAATCAAAAACATGTGTACTCAGTCGCTTCAGTTGTGTCCAGTTCTTTGCGACCCTATGGACTGTAGCCCGCCAGGCTCCTCTCTCCATGGGGATGCTCCAGGCAAGAATACTGGAGTGGGTTGCCACGCCCTCCTCCACGGGATCTTCTCAACCCAGGGATCGAACCTGCATCTCTTATGTCTCCTGCATTCGCAAGTGGGTTCTTTACCACTAGCACCACCTGGGAAGCCCCCAATCAAGGGTATAAAACTGCATAAAATAGATTTGTTCCTTGGTAAACTTGTATGTCAAATCTATTAAAACCACGCTGACATTAGAAGGTTTTTAAAACAGTCCTGTGTGTTATCATTCAAACTCTTTCCCATGGCTTACTATGCTGTCTCAGATTTTTATATTTTTCCATAAGCATCTCAAAATTCATGCAGGCCAATTACATTATCTTTCCTACATTAATTTTGTATGGAAATGTGAGTAGGCGGCTTTTATTTTTATTTTGAAATGTAAGAGGTTCTACTGTTTTCTGATGGCTCAGGAGGTAAAGAATCCACCTATAATGCAGGAGGAGATCAGGGTTAGATTTCTGAGGCAGGAAGATTCCCTAGAGGAGGAAGTGACAACCCACTCTAGTACTCTTGCATAGAGAATCCCATGGACAGAGGAGCCTACCAGGCTACAGTCCATGGAGTTGCAAAGAGCTGGACATGACTGAGCACATGGCAATCACTGTACCTGTTGTTTCATTCATGGATTTTGTATTTATATTACTATTTCTTTAATAGCAAGTATATTTTTAAAACAGTACATAGAGGGGTAAAATACTGCTATTTAAGGTTTACCCTTCCAGGTGGTGCCACTGTTAAAGAATCTGCCTGCCAATGCAGGAGATGCAAGAGACCCAGTTTCAATCCCTGGGTTGGGAAGATCCCCTGGAGTTATGAAATATTATAAAAATATTTGCTTAGGTGGCTCAGAAGATAAAGCATCTGCCTGCAGTGCAAGATAACCGGGTTCGATCTCTGGATTGAGAATATACCCTGGAGAACAGAATGACAACCAACTCCAGTATTCTTGCCTAGAGAACTCTATGAACAGAGGAGTCTGGCAGGCTACAATCCATGGGGTCACAAAGAGTCAGACATGACTGAGCGACTAACACTTTCACTTTCACCAGATTTTAAAGATACAAATTTTTTCTCTCAAATCTACACACAAAAAATATCTTCTCCTGTTATTTTTCTATTATATGCAAAAGTGCTAATGGAGTTTTCAGACTCCGGAAGTCTAAGATGACAGTCATGTGTACCTCCAAGTATAATCACCATGCATCTCATCTTCAATAGAAACATTGTGTCAGGTGTGGAGAGGATAAAAGACAGAAAGATCAGGCTATAGAGGAGTGGTGGAATAAATTTTAGAATGTTTTGATTATGTTATGAAAGCACACATGTTCAGAAACTTTGGTCACTTCCTAAAATGAAAGTTCACTTTTTAGATTTCTCAGAGATATATTGTACTTTTTGAGATTTTACTCCTGCTAAATAACTATCCCATTAGTCCCATTTGTAATCAAAAAAGAAAGAATTTTGGTGTTCTGATCTTCAGACATGTAACTGACGTTTCATTGGCAAACTCAGAGTTTGTTGAAATTGAAAGTGTTAGTTTCTCAGTTGTGTATGACTCTTTGTGATCCCATGGACTATAGTGCACCAGGCTCCTTTGTCCGTGGAATTCTCCAGGCAAGAATACTGGAGTGGGTTGCCATTTCTTTCTCCAGGGTATCTTCCTGACCTAGGAATTGAACCCATGTCTTCTTCATTAGCAGGCAAGCTGTTTACCACTGAACCACCAACGAAGCCTAGCTATTAGGGAAATCCGTTACTTATGCATTTATTTAGCAGCTATCTCTTTTCCTGGACTGGGTGCTCGAAGACAGAAGCAACTTTGTTTTGTTCACTGCTGTAGCCTCAATGCCTGCAACCACATTCAACATATTGGACACAATAAATATCTGTGCTAAAATTAATGTTTGCTGTATATTGGATATTAGCCACATAATTGATCTACAGCTTTTAATCTTCAGGTGCTCCTAGTGGATGGGAAAGGTGTCCCCATGCCAAATAAAGTCATCTTCATCACAGCAAATGAAGCCAACCATAACTCTAACGCCACCACTGATGAGCACGGCCGGGCACAGTTCTCCATCACCACCACCAACATCAAGGGCACCTCCCTCAATGTCAGGGTAAGTTTGTAAGGAAGTTACCAATGACATAAAGAAGTCTAAGGAAAAAAGGTTGCAACCAAAAAGTAATGGCATTTCCAAGTTGTCTTTAGTCTTTTTGTTGTTGTTGTTCATTTTATTTTTATTGTTCCTGATTCTTTGAAACTTTATATACATTTTTTACACATTTTTTTGCAGTTTTTTTTTTAATACTTTATTCTACTTTACAATACTGTATTGGTTTTGCCATACATTGACATGACTCAGCCACAGGTGTACACGATCTCCCAAGGAAAAATGAGAAATTAGAAACTAATTTAAGGTCAATTTTGAAACAGTTTATTAAAAAGGAGGCAGCACAGAGTTGTGGTTAAAGTGGGGGGGGGGGGGGTGGGCGGTCTACACATGCAGCCTGGGAGAGGCAGGCATCAATTACTTCACTCAAAGAATTGATGCTTTCAAATTGTGGTGCTATAGAAGACTCTTGAGAGTCCCTTGGACAGCAAAGAAATCAAACCAGTTCATCCTAAAGGAAATCAACCCTGAATATGCATTGGAAGGACTGATGCTGATGCTGAAGCTCCAATACCTTGGCCACCTGATATGAAGAGGTGACTCATTGGAAAAGACACTGATGCTGGGAAAGATTGAAGGCAGCAGGAGAAGGGGACAATAGAGGATGAGATGGTTGGATGGCATCACCGACTTGATAGACATGAGTTTGAGCAAGCTCTGGGAAATGGTGAAGGACCGGGAGACCTGGTGTGCTACAGTCCATGGGGTCACAACGAGTCAGATGTGACTGGGTGACTGAACATAAACAAACATAAACTCAACTCTTGAACAAATGCTAGTTACAGAAAGTGTTCTCAGACCTCTAAGTTTGCAATATTACATTTATTCATAATATCCATTTGAAACCTATCCTAAATGAAGCATCTCCTCTCCGAAATGCAATTCTTCATTTTCTGAGGATCAGTTAGTCTCCCCAGTGAGGTTTCATAGCTCCAGTATCTCTGTCTGAATACATAAAGTGGCTACAGAAACGCAAGGGAGCTAATCAGAGTCGAGGATGCCTCTTCATATGCTCTTCAGAAGTATAAATACCAACCCATGAAGCCTCTGCCATGTAAAGGGTCTGCAATACAGATAAACAAAGGGACACTTCTCTCTCACTTTTTAGTATGGAGCAAAAGATTTCTAGGTACACCAGTTAAGGTAGGATACTAAACTAAACCAATTCTGTGAGCACGCTGCCATTCTCTCTGATATATAATCAATAAGCTAATACTGGTTTTCTAATTCATCAGGTCAAATACAAGGATCACAGCCCCTGTTACGGCTACCAGTGGCTGTCAGAACAACATGAAGACGCTTATCACAGTGCTAATCTTGTGTTCTCCCGAAGCAACAGCTTTGTCTACCTTGAGCCCTTGCCTCGTGACCTGCCCTGTGGCCAAACTCAGACAGTCCAGGCACATTATGTGCTGAAGGAACAGGTCCTAAAGGATTTAAAGGAGCTCGTGTTCTATTACCTGGTGAGAAGGAGGGCCACCTTCACTGTCTGTAGATAAAAGCACTATGTGGACAAGCATTTATGAAGCTCTCTACATTCCTTCCCTGAAGGCTCAGATGGTAATCTGTCTGCATTGTGAGAGACCCAGATTTGATCCCTAGGTCAGGAAGATCCCCTGAAGGAGGGCATGGCAACCCACTCCAGTATTCTTGCCTGGAGAATTCCAGGGACAGAGAAGCCTGGCAGGCTCAATTATCCACATTCCTTTTGAAAGTTTGACTTCTCTCCAATCTAATTATTGCCAGTAGGGGCTTAATGAAATAGGTATATTACATGGAGGGCAAGAACTTCGGCTAAGAGCTCTTTCAGGCAAATTAAATCCCTTATCATTTCCTTGTTTGCAGATAATGGCAAAAGGAGGCATTGTCCGATCTGGGACTCACACACTGCCCGTGGAGCAGGGAGAGAGTGAGTATTTCTACAATTCCTCATGCTTGCCCTCCTCTGTCACCTGCAGCCTTATGCTGCAAAATAGCAGGAATAATCTCAAATAGAGAGAGACTGTTCATCCCACCCTCAAAAAAAAGTTGACAAGGGAGACTTATCTGGCAGTCTAGTGGTTAAGACTCCACGCTTCCAGTGTGGAGGGTTTAGGTTTGATCCTTGATCAGGGAACAAAGATCCCACATGCCTTGTGGCCAAAAAAAAAAAACAACAAAGCATAAAACAGAAGCAATATTGTAACAAACTCAATAAAGACATTAAAAATAGTAAGCATCCAAAAAAATCTTTAAAAGAAAAGAAAAAAAAAGTTGAAAAGGGGAAGCAATAATGTTTCTTTTTTTAAAAAAAAACCCTTTATCAAATATTTTTATTTTCCTTCAGGTTAATCTGTTCAGACTTAAAATGTTGAGTTGGTTCATCATCTATGCTTACTCCAAATTTTCCAAAATAAATACTCATGAACCTCCTCAAAATGACATTTCAAAATTGTTTCAGACAGTGGAAAGAAGCTAAAACTTTGCAGTGTCTTTTATATACTGGGCCTTGTGCTGAGTTATTTACATTTTCACATTATATTTCCCTTTTGAAGATATTTATGACTTATGAAGAGATAAATTGAGTTTTTCCAACATTGAATTGGACTTTCCACAGGAACGTATGTGAAACAATATAATCTCTGAACTTTTCACTTATCCTAAGGGAATCTAAAAGATCCCTTACTAGAAAATTATCAGTGAACTACTCTTTCGTTGCTTCTCTGTAGCAACATAGAAGCGCTACAGTAGACTTAGAGAAGCTTGATGTAACTTCTAACAAATCTGTGTATGTGTCAAAAAACAACTTGCAAAGGAGCTCAGTACTCCTCTTAAGAAGGAAAACTAGAATATTTGGTTCGTAGAAAGTTAGAGGATATAAGGGTAAATACAATGCATTAAACTCTTACTATCACATCTCACAACTACAAGTTCTATTTCCTTCTCCACTGTGAAGTATAGATCAAATGGAAGCCAAGCAGATGTCTCCACATCCTTAGATAACATCAGAATTTTATACAAATGAACTCAAGCTTAAAACTGGGGAGAAATCATTATGTGATTTTCAGAGATGAGAAGACTTTGATAAAGTTTTTTTAACCCAGAGTTCTTAGAGGTAGTCATCCATTTATTGCATCGACTATTTCTTATATCTGCTACATCTACAGGGCTTCCCTGGTGGCTCTGTGGTAAAGAAATTACCTGCCAAACAGGAGACTTGGGTTCGATCCCAGGGTCGGAAAGATTCCCTGGAGAAGGAAATGGCAACCCACTCCAGTATTCTTGCCTGGGAACTCCCATGGACAGAGAAGCCTGGTGGGACCAAGTTCATGGGGTCGCAGTAAGTCAGACAGGACTTAGCGACTAAATAACATTACATTACTAATAGAATCATTAGCCAAACCAGGTTTCTAAAATGACTTTGTGCTGATACAACAGAAAAGCATTATTTTAGCCTTGAACTCTAAGCCATGATCACTTCCTTATTATCTCTGTGCTCCAGTGCAAGGCCATTTTTCCATATCAGTCCCCGTGGAGTCAGACATTGCTCCTGTCGCTAGGCTGCTCATCTATGCCATTTTACCTGATGGAGAAGTGGTAGGGGATTCTGCAAGATATGAGGTTGAACACTGTCTGACCAACAAGGTGAGTGTTTTATATGGTAAAATGTTCAACATTTAAAACTATAAGTTGCTATCACTATCAATTATTTTCTACACTAGCGCATTGGGGTCAAAGGGGTTAAATGAATTCTCCAGAAATTTTCAGCAAGGTAATGGCAGAACACACTAAAAAGCCACACAAGGGAAAAACAAATATCATACATTAACACGTATTTTTTGAAACCTAGGAAAATGGTAGAGATGAACTATTTGCAGGGCAGGAACAGAGACATGGATGTAGAGGACAGATGTGTGAACAAGGAGCGGGTAACGAGGGTGGGATGAATTGGGAGATTAGGGTTGATGTATACACACTAGCATGTGTAAAACAGATAGTGGGAAGCTGCTGTAAGGTACAGGGAGCTCAGCTTGGTGCTCTGTGATGACCAGGATGGGTGTTGGGGGAGGAGGGTGGGACGGAGGTCCACAAGGGCAGGGATATATGGATACATATATCGGATTCACTTCATTGCACAACAGACTCTAACACAACGTTGTAAAGGAACTATATCACAGTTTAAAAAAAGAAAGAAGCCATGTCACTTGACTCCTAGCACAAAACCCCCATGCATTGTCTCTTACCCAGTTCACAGTACCTTGTTCCCTTCTTTTATGGTGAAGTGTTGGGAAATATGTAACCAAGTTTATAAGACTACAAAAGAGCCAAAACAATACAAGAGTGTCTAGAACCATTTGCATTCTACCCACAGTTAATGAACACCTCATCATGTATCAAAGGTGGAAAGTGGAGTCTCAAATTTAATAACTTATACAAATAGATATCACTATAATGGCTCAATTGATGAATATCAGAGTAACAAATAGGGAATCAAAGGCCTCAAGACTCACATGGAGCCAAACATCAACAAAGTCAGGGTGATTTTGCACCAAACTTGAGAAATACCCAGGAAAGGCTGGTGAATCCACGGATCAATCAGGAAATTTGTTCTTCTGACTTCGTCCCCAATTCCGCAGGTGGGTTTGAACTTCAGCTCCGAACAGAGTTTCCCGGCCTCCCAGGCCCACCTTCGAGTCACCGCTTCCCCTCAGTCCCTCTGCGCCCTCCGCGCCGTGGATCAAAGTGTGCTGCTCATGAGACCTGAAGCCGAGCTCTCAGCGGCCACGGTGAGTTCTGTGAGCCCCAGGGGCCAGGAAGGGCCCCACGGGAGAGGGAGCAAGGAGAGTGGGGTGGGTTCTATTAAAGTTATATTTATCTAGGAGTTAATCATTTTGAGCTCTTTCATGGCACCTTTTATTTTTGGTAAGGAAGATATTACATATGAATAGGTATAAATGATGCACGATCCAAAATCCCTGATATTAAAGAGCTTTATGAACCCAATAATAAGAGGTTTCAAACTAGTTTCAATATTTCAAAAAGTCTTAACAGAAGTGGTACATATACCTTGCACTAAGACTGCACAGGCTAAATGAAATATCAAATTTTTATAAGAATTGTATCAGTTGTAACATTGCATTTCCCAAGATGAACAGAGTTTCTGAAGGAAGATCTATATTGTCTCTGATGAATAAAAATTAGGAAAAATTAATTGCTCTGTGACAAACAACATTAATAAATGAAACCTTTTAAAATATTGGGTTAGGGGACTTCCCTAGTGGTCCAGTGGCTAAACTCTAACCTCCCAAAGTAGGGGTCTGGGGTTTGATCCCTGGTCAGGAAACTAGATTCCTTCATGCACAACTAAGACCCAACGCAGCCAAATAAATACTAAAAATAAATAATAATAATACATAGAAAAATAAATTAAATGAAATAAAATATTGAGCTAATAGGAAAAACAACAAAAAATATGCTGAATGTAACAGCAAGAAACTACTTAATAATGTCCTAATAGTAGTTTGCCCATTTCTTCAAGTTTTCAATGAGGCCAATTGGAATACCTCTTACTGAAGTTTCTTTACTATCAAAATTTTATAAAGGGAAAGTTATGTTTTTTCTTCCCTACAAGAGAAACATAAGTAAAGGACTTTTTGGTCCTTCCAATGGTATTTAATTGAAAATCTTAAGATACTTCTAAAGGAATTTTTAAATGCATAGTGGAAAGAAATATGTGGGCAAATTAAATTAATGTTTTATGCTTATATAACATAAGTTCTGATGCTGGGAGGGATTGGGGGCAGGACGAAAAGGGGACGACAGAGGATGAGAGGGCTGGATGCCATCACCAACTCGATGGACGTGAGTCTAAGTGACCTCTGGAAGTTGGTAATGGACAGGGAGGCCTGGCGTGCTGTGATTCATGGGGTCGCAAAGAGTCAGACACGACTGAGCAACTGAACTGAACACACAGTTCTCAAAATTTTTTAAAATGATAACAACCTCAGTGGATAGATAAGGCAAAAGATTCTATTAGTTTGTTAATAATAAAACAGACGCTTTCAGGTATTTAGGAGCAAACCTGGGTTAGAACAAGAGTTCCTCTCAATCTGTGATAATGTTTCAGTAATGAAATACCTGCAGCTAGGGGGAGCCTGGTGGGCTGCCGTCTATGGGGTCGCACAGAGTCGGACACGACTGAAGCAACTTAGCAGCGGCAGCAGCAGCAGTAGCATAAGTCATTCAGTCCACACATATTTATTTAGTGCCTACTGTGTTCTGGATGTGCCTACTGTGTGCCTAAATTCTGGGCATTTCAGTAGTGAACTACTAGAAAGAAAAAAATCTATGCACTCATGGATCTTACATTTTTGTAGATGAGATAGACAATAATTACATTATACATTTTCAAGAAAAATTAACAGAGCAAGGAGACAGAGATGCTAAGAGGGAGCTGCCTTTGAGAAAGTGCTTCATTTCATTGTGCTACTTGCTAATCTAGTCTTCTCAAACAATTTTGTCAGGATTGTTATGTTTGTTTTATTCTTCTGTTGAAGTGAATTTGCAAGTATCATTTTCAGTATTCTACAATCAAAGTTTATGTATTTTATAAAGATATGGAGCATTTTGTTCCCATCATAATACTAAGAAAATACCATCCTGACCTATATAGAGGATACAGGCTTATCCATGTGCCTGTTTAGAACATGCATCCATTTACTTTGTTATACACTGAGTCTGTTGCTAACCACCAGGCAGAGAAAAAAATATTACTATTATTAATTCTCTCATCCCAAAGTGTTACACAATCTCTCAAGTACAGCAAACTTCAATTTCTCTTAATTAAATTTTATTTCATTCCAACATAGAGTCTAGGATTTGTCTCTGAATTATGTAACAAAGGATTATGATCTTTGGGTATTTAGAGAGGAATGTTTGGGGGTGTTTTCCCCCCCAACACTGTTGAACATCTTCAAAATCATCTTCTCTATAAATTATCTAAGTAACAGAGCCACTCAAAGAAAGTCTGGCAGTGATTAGTCTTTTCTCCTTGAACTTAAGAAAAATAAGCCACAAATAATTTTGGCCTTTTTTTTAAAAAAACTGTTTAATCCTTTTGTGGGGGCATGGTGCCCCCCCTACACTGCACAGCATGTGGGATCTTAGGTCCCCAACCAGGGATCAAACTTGAGCCCCCTGCCTTGGAAGCATGGGCTCTTAACCACTGGACCTCCACGGAAGTCCTTAATTTTGTCCTCTTGTCCTTTCCATTTGTACAGGTTTATAACTTGCTACCAGTCAGGGACCTCAGCCGTTTCCCCTCAAGTGTAAATCAACAGGAGGAAGACAATGAAGACTGCATCAGTCATGACAATGTCTATATCAATGGAATCATGTATTCTCCAGTATCAAATACAAATGAAAAAGATATGTATAGCTTCCTACAGGTAAGTCCCTGATACTGCTGATGGTCACTTCTTAAGGTTCACAAAATATTATCTGTAGAAAGAATATTTATTTTAATGCTTCCGTATCATTGTTGAGCGTGATGGAACATAGAGAGGTCAAGTAACTTCTCCAGCATCTACTAATAGTAGCAGATTTGCAAGAGCAACATAACAAGGACTGGAACTTCTGGGACTATTAAGCGAATTTTGTTTTGGCTTTTTACTGAAATTCATTGCCTCGTGATATTTATAAATATCATATATGTAAAATAATTACCTTTGAAAGAGGTTTAAAGCCAGAATAAAATGATCTCTTTACCAATTTCCTTTCTACTCATGTGCACATTAAAAGTTTAATATTAACATAGCTGGATTATTTGTTCAATTCTACGAAAAGAAGAGTGGGTATAAAATATTGATATACTAATTCAGTTGTGATTTCCTTTACAGGATATGGGCTTGAAGGCATTTACCAACTCAAAGATTCATAAACCCAAGATATGTCCACAGCGTGAACAATACAGATTGCAGCCTCAAGTACAGCCACTATTAGCTTCTCCAGGTAAAAAATTAATTAATTGCCTAATATATTGAACCAAACAAAATAATTATTTAAAAAAGATTAAATGTGATGAAATTAACCAAAAAGAACTTGTGATTCAAGACATGGAGAGCAAATGTGGGTTGCCAAGAGGGAAGAAAGGGATGGAGAGGGGTGAACTGGGAGTTTAGAGTTAGTAGATGCAAACTATCTATTATATATAGGATGGATAAAAATTTGGGAATGAAGAGCTTTTTATCCTCTCACTCCTATAATCTATTTCTTAAAGCCCCTGTCATAATGTCTGAATATGGTTTTTCTTTGCTCGTACAGAGGATCAGACCGAATCCAGATCTCAAGTCATAACCCTTACCACTTAGAACAACATGGAGTAGCTGCAGAGCCTCCTTTCTGCCCTAGATCTCCTCTCATAAACTATCCAAGACTCTTTCTGCTTCTGCGTCTCACTGTTCTCTGACTGGGGCTCGCTTCCCCCAGCTCACTTATAGCTTACTGTAATACTTCAGAATTCACCTAAAAATATCACCTCCTCCAAGAAGCTTTCCCTTAACCCAAGTGTCCTTTCCCAGTTCCTATCTTTTTCATCACCCTATTTCTTTTGTTGCAGTTATTACAATCTATCATAAGCTGTATCTTTATAATTATTGTTACTGTTTCCTCCACAGCCATAGCTGAAATGAGAAGAAATGGTGATTTTTTACATTTTGACGATACTTCAGAGCCTCCCACAGAGACTGTGCGAAAGTACTTCCCTGAGACATGGATCTGGGACTTGGTAGTTGTAAGGTAAGCAACTTCTTTTAAATTACTTATTTATTTTGTATTTATTTTATTTTCACTTTTCATTTATTTTATTATTTATTATTGACTCTGCTGGGTCTTCCTTGCTGTGCACAGGCAATTTCTCTGTAGCATGCAGTGCTGTCTGATAGCATTTACCCATTGTAGAATGTCTTGCAAAATTGGAGTCAGTCCTCTCAAACTCTGCCATGGCTTTGGCAACTAAGTTTATACAATATTCTAACTCTTTTGTTGTCCTTTCAACAATTTACAGTATCTTCCACAGAAGTAGTCTCCATCGTCTCAGGAAACCACTGTCTTTGCTCATCCATAAAAAGCAACTCCTTATCCATTCAAGTTTTAACATGAGATTGCAGCAATTTGGTCGTATCTTCAGGCTGCACTTCTAATTCTGGTTCTCTTGCTATTAACATCACATCTGCAGTTACTTCCTCCACTGAAGTCTTAACCCCTCAAAGTCATCCATGAGAGTTGGAATCCACTTTTTTTCACTCTCTTGTTAGTGTTAATAGTCTGACCTCTTCCTATGAATCATGAATGTTCTCAATGGCACCTAGAATGGTGAATCCTTTCCAAGAGGTTTTCAATTGACTTTGCCCAGATCCTTAGAGGACTCACCATATATGGCAGCTAAAGCCTTACAACATCTATTCCTTAAAGAATGAGACTTGGAAGTCAAAACTACTTCTTGATCCATGGATTTCAATGATTATTGTGTTAGCCAGCATGATGACAACATTAATCTCATTGAGCATCTCCATCAGAGCTCTTGGGAGACTAGGTACATTGTCAATGAGCACCGGTATTTTGAAAGGGATCTTTTCTTTCTAAGCAGTGGGTCTCAAGAGTGGGCTTAAAATATTCAGTAAACCATGTTGTAAACAGATATTCTATCATACAGGCTCTGTTGTTCCATTTATAGAGCACAGGCAGAGTAGATTTAGCATAATTCTGAAGGGCCCCAAGATTTCCAGAATGATAAATGAGCACTGGTTTCAACTTCAAGTCATCAGCTGCATTAGCTCCTAACTAGGGAGTCTGCCCATCCTTTGAAGATTTGAAGTCAGACACTGACTTTTCCTCTCCAGCTATGAAGGTCCGAGTTGGCATGTTCTTACAATATAAGGTTGTCTCATCTACATTTAAAAATCTGTCATTTAGTGTGGTCACCTTCACTAATTATCTTCTGGGTAACTTGCAGCAGCTTCTATATCAGCACTTGCTACATCACCTTGAGCTTTTATGTTACAGAGTTGACTTCTTTCCTTAAGCCTCATGAACCATTCTCTGCCAGCTTCAAATTCTTCTGCAGCTCCCTTACCTCTCTCACCCTACAAAGAATTGAAGAGAGTTGAACCAAAGAGAGTTGGGGCCTTGCTCTGGATCAGGATTTGGTTTCAGGAAATGTTGTGGCTGGTTTGGTCTTCTCTCTAAATCACTCAGATTTTCTCTATGTCAAGCAGTAAGGCTGATTTTCTATCTTATCATCTAAGTAAATGTTTACCCAAATAGTACTTTTAATTTCCTTTAAGAACTTTTCCGAGCATTCATGACTTCGCTGCTGCTGCTGCTTAAGTCACTTCAGTCTTGTCCAACTCTGTGCAACCCCATAGACAGCAGCCCACCAGGCTCCCCCGTCCTGGGATTCTCCAGGCAAGAGTACTGGAGTGGGTGCCATTTCCTTCTCCAATGCATGAAAGTGAAAAGTGAAAGTGAAGTCACTAAGTCATGTCTGACTCTCAGCGACCCCATGGACTGCAGCCTTCCAGGCTCCTCTGTCCATGGAATTTTCCAGGCAAGAGTACTGGAGTGGGGTGCCATTGCCTTCGCATAACTTGGCTAACTGGTGCAAAAGGCCTAGCTTCCAACTTGAATTCCCTAGAAAGCTTAATGATTTCTAGCTTTTTTAAAAATTGCATTTATTTATTTTTGGCTGTACTGGGTCTTTGTTGCTGCATGCAGTTTTCTCTAGTTGCAGTGAGTTGAGGCTACTCTTGTTGTGGTGTGTGGGCTTCTTATTGCAATGGCTACTCTTGTGGAGCATGGGTTCTAGAAGGTAGGCTCAAGTAGTTGCACACTTGCTTAGTTGCCCTGGTGCATGTGGGATCTTCCCAGACCAGGATCAAACTCATGTCCCCTGCATTGGCAGGTGAATTCTTAACCACTGAACACTGGGGAAAACCTATTTCTAGGTTTTGGTTTATTAAAGTGAGAGGTGTGCAATCCTACCTTTCATTGAACACTTACAGGCCATCCTAGGATTATTAATATGCCTAGTTTCATACTGTTATGTGTCAGGGAATAGGGAAGCCTGAGAAGAGGAAGAGAGTTGGGGGAATGGCTGGTCAGTGGAGCAGTCAGACACACACAGCATTTATCTATTAAGTTTGCTGTCTTATATGAGTGCAGTTTATGATACCCCAAAACAAGTAAAACAGGAACACCAAAAATTAATGATCACAGATTACCACAACAAATATAATAATAATGTAAAAGTTTGAAATATGAAAGAATTACTTCAGAGACCTGAAGTGAGCAAATGCTGGTAGAAAAATGATACCAATAGACTTGTTTGACACAGGATAGCCACAATTTGTTTAAAAACACAGAACTGTAAAGCACAGTAAAACGAGATATGCCTGTATTGGGGCTTCCCTGGTGGCTCAGCGTAAAGAATCTGCCTGCCAATGTAGGAGACACGGGTTCAATCCCTGAGTCAGGAAGATCCCCTGAGGAAGGGAATGGCAACCCACACCAGTGTTTTCGCCTGGAGAATCCCATGGACAGAGGGATAGTTGAAAGAATCTCAAAGAGTTGGACACAATTTAGCAACTAAATACAACAACAAGGCCTGTATTTTGACTGCCTGCTTTTTTTTTTTCACATGGCCATCCTCCCCAGCTCTTCAGGAGTGCATGAAGTAGAAGTAACAGTCCCTGATACCATCACTGAGTGGAAGGCAGGGGCCCTCTGCCTTTCCAGCGACACCGGACTTGGTCTCTCTCCGACCGCCTCTTTCCGAGTCTTCCAGCCCTTCTTTGTGGAGCTTACGATGCCCTACTCTGTGATCCGTGGAGAGGCCTTCACACTCAAGGCCACAGTGTTAAACTACCTTCCCAAATGCATCCGGGTAATGACCTCTCTTTCTTAAATTGAACACAGGGTAACCATACCAATAAATTAAGAACTGCATTTCTGGGAACACTTACAAGCTTCCTGTTTATAAAATGGGCTCACCAGGAGAGAATACTGTCAGAAATATTCAGGTATTATATGACTGCAGTTTCTGATATCTCCAAATACCAAATGACAATGTGAAACAAGGTTCTGACCTTATCATAATCCTCATGTCTTCTGTTCTCCAAGATTTCAACCTGTGTATTCCTATATATTAATATTTAACTTTTCATATATGATCAATTATATTAAACTTAATTTTTACATCTCACCGTAACTGTTTGTAAATCTTATATACTCTGCTGGGAGACCTGAAGGTGCGGTTGAGATCCTAAGCCAAGAGAGTGGGAAGAGGTTCAGAAGGAAGGGGATATGTGTACAGTTAAGGCTCATTCACATTGTTGTATGGCAGAAACTAACACAACACTGTAAAGCAGTTATCCTCCAATTTAAAAAAAATTTTTTTTTAATCGTAAGCCAAAGGAATAGAGCTTCCACAGGCAACAAACCTACTATCATGACTTCTCTTCAACTCTGCTCCTACCACGTGAAAGAGCAGATTACTCCCAAATTCTAAGATTTAGGTGTCAGATCCACCCATAAGGTGCTCAGTCTTCATTTATATTATCTTCAGTGTGAGGCAACCTGAAATCTGCTTAATCCCCCAATGTGCTTTATTTTAAGCCATTCCCTCTTTTCTTTGGTTCCCTTTTCCTCTGGTCCATTTGTCTCTTTGTCTCACATGGTTTCAGGTCAGTGTGCACCTAGAAGCCTCTCCTGCATTCCTGGCTGTTCCAGAAAAGAAGGAACAAGAGACTCACTGCATCTGCAGGAATGGCCGGCAGACCATGTCCTGGGCAGTAACCCCAAAGTCCTTAGGTGAGAGACAGCCTCTTATAGGCAGTTCTGTACCTAAAGATTGTATATATCTATGGGATCCTTATATCCAGGTAAAGAATGTGCCCCCTCTCCACCAGATGGTAGAATATTTTCCTCTCTTTCATTCTAGGATGTCTAGAAGGATACCCTCTTTCCCTCACCTCCATCTCTACCTTGGATTTTCAGTATCATTGGCATCTGGTCTATGCTACTTCCATTTCTGCTCCTACATTTTTATAAACCAAAATAAAAAGTCACAGAGCATTAAACATGTATAAACCTTGGGGTTTAGAGTCACTGAAGAAGACAGAGATGGCGCTTATCTCTGCTGGTTCCCATTTTCTAGGGAATGTGAATTTCACAGTGAGCGCAGAAGCAGTGAAGTCTCAAGAGCTGTGTGGGAGTGAGCTGCCTATTGTTCCTGAGCATGGAAGGAAAGACACAGTCATCAAGCCCCTGTTGGTTGAAGTAAGTAAGCCTGCTTTTTTTTTTTTTGCTCCTACCACGTGAAAGAGCAGATTACTCCCAAATTCTAAGATTTAGGTGTCAGATCCACCCATAAGGTGCTCAGTCTTCATTTATATTATCTTCAGTGTGAGGCAACCTGAAATCTGCTTAATCCCCCAATGTGCTTTATTTTAAGCCATTCCCTCTTTTCTTTGGTTCCCTTTTCCTCTGGTCCATTTGTCTCTTTGTCTCACATGGTTTCAGGTCAGTGTGCACCTAGAAGCCTCTCCTGCATTCCTGGCTGTTCCAGAAAAGAAGGAACAAGAGACTCACTGCATCTGCAGGAATGGCCGGCAGACCATGTCCTGGGCAGTAACCCCAAAGTCCTTAGGTGAGAGACAGCCTCTTATAGGCAGTTCTGTACCTAAAGATTGTATATATCTATGGGATCCTTATATCCAGGTAAAGAATGTGCCCCCTCTCCACCAGATGGTAGAATATTTTCCTCTCTTTCATTCTAGGATGTCTAGAAGGATACCCTCTTTCCCTCACCTCCATCTCTACCTTGGATTTTCAGTATCATTGGCGTCTGGTCTATGCTACTTCCATTTCTGCTCCTACATTTTTATAAACCAAAATAAAAAGTCACAGAGCATTAAACATGTATAAACCT
This sequence comes from Madoqua kirkii, assembly GCA_006408675.1. NCBI lineage: Eukaryota > Metazoa > Chordata > Mammalia > Artiodactyla > Bovidae > Madoqua > Madoqua kirkii. The sequence continues at coordinate 24,282 of SJYC01058067.1, read as the reverse complement.
TGGGGTTTGGAGTCACTGAAGAAGACAGAGATGGCGCTTATCTCTGCTGGTTCCCATTTTCTAGGGAATGTGAATTTCACAGTGAGCGCAGAAGCAGTGAAGTCTCAAGAGCTGTGTGGGAGTGAGCTGCCTATTGTTCCTGAGCATGGAAGGAAAGACACAGTCATCAAGCCCCTGTTGGTTGAAGTAAGTAAGCCTGCTTTTTTTTTTTTCTGATGGGTCACAATGAGTCAAGAAAAACAGTGGTGAATCCAGTTGGAGTTCCTGCTTTTGGGTAAGAAGGACTAAATAATATATGATCATGTGATATTTCACAATATGATTCTCTCTCTCTCATCTCTACCTCTCTTGATTTAACTTTATAATTCCCCTCCTTTGCCCAGCTATCAATTTGTCTCCTTCGTGTATTGCTTCAGTTCAGTCACTCAGTTGTATCCAACTCTTTGCGACCCCATGAATTGCAGCGCGCCAGGCCTCCCTGTCCATCACCAACTCCGAGTCCACCCAAACTCAGGTCCTCCAGCCAGTGATGCCATCCAGCCATCTCATCCTCTGTCGCCCCTTTCTCCTCCTGCCCCCAATCCCTCCCAGCATCAGAGTCTTTTCCAATAAGTCAACTTTTCGCATGAGGTGGCCAAAGTACTGGAGTTTCAGCCTCAGCATCATTCCTTCCAAAAAACACCCAGGGCTGATTTCCTCCAGAATGGACTGGTTGGATCTCCTTGCTGTCCAAGGGACTCTCAAGAGTCTTCTCCAACACCACAGCTCAAAAGCAGCCATTCTTCGGCGCTCAGCCTTCTTCACAGTCCAACTGTCACATCCATACATGACTAATGGAAAAATCATAGCCTTGACTAGATGGACCTTTGTTGGTAAAGTAATGTCTCTGCTTTTGAATATGCTATCTAGGTTGGTCATAACTTTCCTTCCAAGGAGCAAGCATCTTTTAATTTCATGGCTGCAGTCACCATCTGCAGTGATTTTGGAGGCCCCCAAAATAAAGTCTGACACTGTTTCCACTGTTTCCCCATCTATTTACCATGAAGTGATGAGACCAGAGGCCATGATCTTAGTTTTCTGAATGTTCAGCTTTAAGCCAACTTTTCCACTCTCTTCTTTCACTTTCATCAAGAGGCTTTTGCTTACACTTAGACAATTTGTTTATATAATACATTTGAAAATCAGTTTCAATACTTTTCTTCATCAAGAAACCTGTAGTTCCCCTATGTCCTGAAAGTCTCTCATTTCTAACTTTTTTTCTTTCCACCTAAAGCCTGAAGGACTAGAGAAGGAAGTAATATTCAATTCCCTGCTTTGTCCATCAGGTAAGACCCAGCCATCATAATTAAAATGATGTTGACTAGAGTATAATATTTGAAGTTCAAAGTATTTTATATATATATATATCTTTCCTACACTTTCCCTATGAGATAAGACCCAAAGAACCATCAACCCATTTGGTAAGTGAGGAAACTGCTTCTTAAAGAGGCCAAGTAATTTGATCAGGGGACTGTCCTTATTCCATGAATTCTGAGTCTTTATTTCTTAAGCACCTGTGCAACTATAAAATGACCTTCTGACTAGTGTATGATGTGGTTATAGGTTTTAACAGAAAGTGGGTAGATTCAAAATGAATATTGCCAAAGGGGATATTTTCTTGGATATTTAGTAATACAACATGGGAGACATGTATATAATACAATTATAATGTACAATACAATACAAGTAGCTGAATTGCTGTCAAGCTACTGTAACACCGAGTTTTGCATAGCTAACCACATTAGAGAATGAGGCTATGGGACTTCCTGAGAAAAGGTTTCCATAGCCTGTACCATTTGTCCTGTCAATATTTGTTTGGTGTCGATTCTAACATCCTATCAGTCATTCCAAGGAGGAACTAAAGAAGCTTACAGTAAAAGATATAGCTTTATCTTTGTGGAGAATTTCCTAGTCTAAATAAAAGCATTTATAGAAACTTAACATACTAAGAAATTTATCAATGCAATGTTTTCTTATCTCAGATTAATGTCTAATCAACATCATTTCTTGCCTTTCTCTTCGTACTCACTTCTCTTTATATTTTTTGTCATGTCAAGACTTAACATATTAACATATGAAATGTATTCTAAAAAACATAATTGCCTTATTATTTAGCCTTGTTTCTACATTTAAGTGAACTTACTGCTTATTACCAAATCCATCATAGATTTTCCTCCATTTCTGAGTTTTTCATTTTGATTTCTCTCTCATGTGTCTAGGGCTAATTATCAGTTTTATTAAAATTAATTTTAATTACTCACATAATGCAAAAAATACTTTCTCCTTAAAAAAATCAAAACCTCATATTAAAGGCCATTGTCACCACCTTGAAATCTTTTCCATAAATAATACATTGATAAATTTGTTTCTGTATGTGTGATTTACATAAACGGAAAAGTTTAATCATATAACTTGCTTTCTTTTTCACTCAGGACTTTTATCTTAGAAATCTCTCCATGTTAAATTATAGATTTAGGTAATTCCTTTTAATTTCAAACTATCACAGTTCTGCTTGGTTTTATAGCACTTCCCAAACTGGTTTTTCCAACTATTTGCTGGACTAGACAGATAGATAGATGCCTTCTTGTGTATATATGCAAGTATATCTAAGGTAGATACCAAAACATGAAATTCCTAATTAAGAGCCAGTAATGTATATTCTTAGTCTTAATAGAACTAGATAAAGTCTATTACCTCAATATGCTTCTATTTCCACCAGTTTATATTTTCCTGCATTATCACCAGCATTTGTTACCATCAAAGTTTTTAAATTTTGACCAAAAATGTGGATGAAAAAAAAGCATTGTTGCTTTAATTTACATTTCTCTAGCTGAAAATTAGGATGACTTTATTTTTGCACACTTATGAATTGCTTTTATATCCTTGACCATTTTCAATACGTTGGAGTAGTTGGGATATTTTTTGGATTCAGTTGTATACATTGATTCTTTATCTATTGAGTAATTTGTAAATATTTCCTTTCATTTGGTAATTTGTCTTTTTGCTTTGCTTATGCCATGTTTTCTTACAAAATGTTTTTTGAATGTAAGAGAATTTTTTGATATACAAGTAATATATAATTAATATAACTGTACATTTAGCACACAATTATATATTTAACTACAGAATTAAATTTAACTACATGACTATGTAGTTAATATAACTGATAGTACATACATAATTGATGTATCCTACTTAATGAGTTTGGAGGATGTGTACACTTGTGAAACTGTCACCACAATCTATACCATAAATTTATCCATCACTTTCAACAGTTTCCTCTCACTCTCTATTATGTTTTTGTAATATAAGATATATCCTATTAGCAAATGTTTAGATTTCACTTTCATGCATTGGAGGAGGAAATGGCAACTCACTCCAGTATTCTTGCCTGGAGAATCCCAGGGATGGGGGAGCCTGGTGGGCTGCCATCTTTGCGGTTGCACAGAGTCGAACATAACTGAAGCGACTTAGCAGCAGCAGCAGGAGGTACACAATACAGTATTATTAGCTCTAGGCTCTACACTTTACAACAGACCTCTTGAATTTATTCATCTTGTATAACTGATACTTTGTGCCCTTTGACAAAGGTTTCATTATTAATCTATAAAGATGGAATTCAGTATGATGATAAACACTACAATTTTTTCTTTTCTTCTTCATGTCATTCACCAATATTAAAAGGCCAGCAAATGTATGCTTATCAGCAACTATTAATTTCTTTTCAGTGAGTCAAATATTGCTCATCTTTACCCACTGCCCCATGTCTAGGGTTTCCATAAAAATACTGTCTTCATATCTGGTGAAATTTGATGGAAGTAAACACTGAGCATTAAGGTAGAATTCAGGAACTTTTGAGTGACAGCTGAAACCACCACCAAGATATTCTGACCATAGTCTGGTCTTAATGAAATTCACTGAGTTGTGTTCGACTCTTTGCAACACTATGGACTACAGAGTCCATGGGATTCTCCAGGCCAGAATACTGGGGTGGGTAGCCTTTCCCTTCTCCAGGGTATCTTCCCAACCTAGGGATTGAACCCAGGTCTCCTGAATTGCAAGCAGATTCTTGACCAGCTGAGCCACAAGGGAAGCCCAAGAATACTGGAGTGGGTACCCTAATCCCTTCTTCTCCAGCAGATCTTCCCGACCCAGGAATCTAACCAGGGTCTCATGCATTGCAGGCGGATCAAAAAAACTAGATTTGGGGCTTCCCTTGTGGGGAATTACAGAGAATCATGATGTAACAGGCTCTTGTCAATGTGCAGCCTTCTTTTGGTTACAATTCCACACATGAGGAGGCTGGGAAAGGAAAGATTCTAGAAATCTCAGAATCCCATTCATATATGTTGAAGATGTTTAAAATACTGAAATATTAAAAGAGGGACAACTTTTCAGAAGAAGTTTAGGTTCAAGGCATAGTTCTGGCTTCTGGGTCTTGGAGCTCTTTAGGAAGATATATAGTAGAAGTCATTTTCATCGTAGCTGATTTGTTTCTTTCTCTAGGTGCCGAGGTGTCTGATTCATTATCTCTGAAGCTGCCACCAAATGTGGTGGAAGAATCTGCCCGAGCCTCCTTCTCAGTTTTGGGTGAGTCTCCAGCCCTAAAGGACTATAGGGAACTACTGAACCATATTAGACAATATCTACTATTTTTTTCATAAATATTTTCTCAAAATAACAGGTATAATTTTAACTTCTCTGTTCTCCTTTTGACTTATTTATTGCTTTTAATCATACTTCTGTTTTTAAAAGACTCACCCTTCCTAAAAATCCTCCTTTCTTTACCTTAGCTAATTATACATTTCTTCCTAATGATTCTGATACATCATAATCTATCCCATCTCTCCCATTTTTAGGAGACATATTAGGCTCTGCCATGCGAAACACCCAAAATCTCCTCCAGATGCCCTATGGTTGTGGAGAACAGAATATGGCCCTCTTTGCCCCTAACATCTATGTTCTGGATTATCTAAATGGACCCAGCAGCTGACTGCAGAGCTCAAGTCCAAGGCTATCCACTACCTCAACACTGGTGAGTGACTGAATAAGTGCATTAAAACTTTGCAGTGTTATTTTAATAACAGATTGGATTTTCCAGTAGGCTTGAGTTACTTATCCATTCTATGATATGTAAATGTATCATTCTAGGATATTTACAATAATAAGACTACTATGATGGTTAATTTCATGAGACCTATCCAGTGTCCAACCTCCAATAAAATGTTTAGAACAGAACCATCCAACATGTTGCAACAAAATTTAGGGAATAGCACAAGATGCCAGGGCATTTTGATGACTTGTCTGGCCATGCCATGTACAATATATCATGTTGCTTATGAAACTTCCACTCCAGGCTACCAGAGACAGCTGCTCTACAAGCACTTCGACGGCTCTTACAGCACCTTTGGGGAGCATCGTGGCAACAGTGAGGGCAATACTTGGTAAGGGAAAGAAAGCTTTTATGAGCTTCTATTTTTGCATCAGCTCTCTTACATATATAATCAAAATTATATTCCCAGTAACCCTATCAGATATTACCATTAAGCCTATAGTTAGTTATACTTGATAAATATACAAGACTAGCAAGGCCACAAGCAAAAAAGCTGAGATTCGAATACGCATATGTTAGACTTGTCCCAGAATTCATCCTGTTCATAATACACCAAGGTATTCTTTCTGAAATAGCTATTTTTTTAAAACACCCTCCATAACCATGACTTTTTTTTTTTGCTTTACAATACTATATTGGTTTTGCCATACATCAACATGAATCCACCAAGGGTGTACATAAGTTCCTACTCCTGAACCCCCCTCCCGCCTCATTCCTCATACCATCCCTCTGGGTTATCCCAGTGCACCAGCCCCAAGCATCCTGTATCCTGCATCGAACCCAGACTGGTGATTTGTTTCTTATATGATATTATACATGTTTCAATGCCATTCTCCCAAATCATCCCACCCTCTCCCTCTCCCACAGAGTCAAAAAGTCTGTTCTGTACATCTGTGTCTCTTTTGCTGTCTTGCATACAGGGTTATTGTTACCATCTTTCTAAATTCCATATATATGTGTTACTATACTGTATTGGTGTTTTTCTTTCTGGCTTACTTCACTCTGTATAATTGGCTCCAGTTTCATCCACCTCATTAGAACTGATTCACATGTATTCTTTTTGATGGCTGAGTAATATTCCATTGTGTGTATGTACCACAGCTTTCTTATCAATTCATCAGCTGATGGACATCAAGGTTGCTTCCATGTCCTGGCTATTATAAATAGTGCTGCAGTGAATATTGGGGTACACGTGTCTCTTTCAATTCTAGTTTCCTTGGTGTGTATGCCCAGCAGTGGAATTGCTGGGTCATAAGGCAGTTCTATTTCCAGTTTTTTAAGGAATCTCCACACTGTTCTCCATAGTGGCTGTACTAGTTTGCATTCCCACCAATAGTATAAGAGGGTTCCCTTTTCTCCACACTCTCTCCAACATTTATTGCTTGTAGACTTTTGGATCGCAGCCATTCTGACTGGCGTGAAATGGTACCTCATTGTGGTCTTGATTTGCATTTCTCTGATAATGAGTGATGTTGAGCATTTTTTCATGTGTTTGCATAACCATGACTTTTTAAATGAGATAGCCAGTGACCATATCACATAACTTACAAAAAAACTGTGTTAACTTCAGATTATGTTTTTTTAGATCAGATTCACTTTGATCACAAATAAACTAATAGTGAGGAAAGAAATGAGATGGTCCCAGTGATACCAAACATTATTTTTAAATCCCTAAGATAGGAACATCCCCAGTGGTCCAGAAGTGAAGACTGCCTTCTAACACAGGAAGTGCAGGTTTGATCTCTGGTTGGGCAGCTAAAATCCCACAAGCCTTATAAAACAGAAGCAGTATTGTAACAAACTCAATAAAGACCTTTACAATGGCCCACATCAAAAAAAAAAAAAGAGATACCTCAAGCAAAACAGTGTCAGAAGGTACCACATGTAACAGCTGTATATGAGAAAATGCTACCGTCTGCAAAAGAAAATCACTAAAGATTTAAAGCCTTAATCAAATAGAAAAAAAAAAGTAACATTAGGAGTACAGCTGACCCTTGAAAAACATGCAGGTCATGGGTGCTGACCTTCAGCAGTAGAAAATTCTACACTGTCACTCTGCAGTTGGCCCTCTGTAACCCAGTTGTCCATCCACAGATTCAACCAACTGGGGATCATGTAGTACTGTAGTACATATTTGTTAAAAAACAAACAAACAAACAAACCAGTGAGTAAATGTACTCATGCAGTTCAAACCATGTTGTTCAAGAGTCAACTATACTAAATCCAGCAGACTCATCAAGTAAAGGCAATGGAAGCTGTAAGTACACAAGTATGTCTGTTAGATGACTCACATCACTGTATGAAACATGTCCTATGCAGGCTGCTGCTGTGAAGTGGTTATGAAACCATTGTACCAACATAGATGTGATCATCATTTCCTCTCCCCCACAGGCTCACGGCCTTTGTACTGAAGAGTTTTGCCCAGGCTCGAGGCTATATCTTTATTGATGAAGCACATTTACTGAAGCTCTCACCTGGCTGGCCCAAAAGCAGAAGAGCAATGGCTGTTTCAGGAGTTCTGGGTCTCTGCTTAACAATGCCCTCAAGGTGAAGTGTTCCCAGGGCTATTTTTCCTTTGTCCATTGTACTGTCCACAAGGATAAGGAGAGGAAGTGATAACCTAAGGATTCCTTAAGGAAGGTATCAGATGAAAATAAAACCTGGACAGCAGCACCAGAAAGAGGGGATGGAACTTAGGGTGACTGTGATACTTTGCCCCATGGTGATGAATATGGATTAGGACAAATCCCTTGACAACAAAATACAAGGAACTGATGAAGAGCATTCTCAGAAGTTATTGGGAGTTTTTAAATTACTGAGTCAAGTTCAGTACTGGTAATTGGTCTGTTCAAACTTTCTATTCCTTCCTGGTTCAATTGCTTGGGAGATGGCACCTTCTAGGAATTTGTCCACTTCCTCTAGATTGTCCATTTTATTGACATACAGTTGCTGATAGCGCTCTCTTATACTCCTCTGTATGTCTGTAGTGTCAGTTGTAACTTCTTTTTTTATTTCTGATTTTATTGATTTGGGCCTGCCCCCCCTTTTTTTCTATGACGAGTCCAGTGAAAGGTTTATCAATTTATCTGTCTTTTCAAAAAAAACAGCTTTTAGTTTCACTGACCTTTTTTTAACTTTTAGTTTCTATTTCATTTATTTCTGCTCTGATCTTTATGATTCCTTTCCTTCTACACACTTTGGGTTTTGTTTGTTCTTCTTGCTCTGGTTGCTTCAGGCATAATATTAAATTGTTTATTTGAGATTTTTCTTGTTTCCTAAGGTAAGCTGTATCACTATAAACGTCCTTCTTACTTAAATCTCTCTCTGTCTCATGCTTACAGGGTGGGGTGGACGATGAAGTGACCCTCTCTGCCTACATCACCATCGCCCTTCTAGAGATGCCTCTCCCTGTCACAGTAAGTGTCCTGGCTAAAGCATTGCTCTGGATGCAATGAAACTGCTGACATGTCTGAAATGTCACTTACTCACCTTTCCCACTATGCAATGCCAGTGCTTCCCAGATCGTAAGAGAATTTGATCAAACCACTAAGACACATTTACACTTTCTCAGTGATGGCCCTCATCTGCTTCTTCCCTAGCAACCTCACCACCAGCACCACACACACAAAGAATCTAGAATTCTAAAGACATGGATTATATTCTTGCACTATGAATGTAGACTAACAGATTAAAAAATACTATTCTCTCCCTTCCTAAGAACAAGGCTAGAGGGACAAATGCTTCTGAACAACTTGACCTCGGTGCTGTGGTCCGTTTTTACCTGGGGGCCCCAACCTCCCTATTCACACAGTTCACCCCCTTCCTGTTCTCCCTCACCAGCACCCTGTCGTCCGCAATGCCCTGTTCTGCCTGGACTCAGCCTGGAAGTCAGCCAAGGAAGGATCGCAAGGCAGCCACGTCTACACCAAGGCACTGTTGGCCTATGCCTTTGCCCTGGCGGGTAACCAGGAAAGGAGGACAGAGGTACTCACATCACTGGATGAGGAAGCTGTGAAGGAAGGTGAGAGCACACTCAAGAACTTTCTCCCATCCCACATTCTCGGGATCAAGAATCCCACACCAAAGGTCTCCGATGACTACCTCTACAGATCCCTTTCCCTCTCTTCTTTTAACTATATCATTATACTTACATTTTGTTTATTTCTTAATTTTTGGCCACACTATGCAGTATGTGGGATCCTAGTTCCCCAACCAAGGGTCGAACCCACACCACTTGCATCGGAAGGCTCAGTTTTAACCACTGGGCCACCAAGGAAGTCCCTCTGTATCATTATAGACTCGAAGTTTCTTACTCAAGTTACACATCCAAAGACTAAAAGGCAGTATACTGTAATAGTAAGAAGCTTGGCCTCTGAAGAATAGTGCTAAAAAAGTATATGGCCCACAGCAAGTGCTATACAAGTATTAGCTATTGATTAATGTATCAGTTCTCAATATATGCTCCACCCTCACCCAGTATATCATATCATTTTAAACATAAGCTGAAGGAAGTAATCCCATGAATAAATTCTAGTATTTTATGCTCATTTCACAAAACTGATCATGTTGGACAAGTCTATTCATTATCCATACAATATTTCTATCTATATAATGGTCTATTTAGAGGTAGAAGAAATAAAAATAAAATGCAAATAGTAAGATAGCCAATAAAACATATCCTGCTTTTCCTGACAGTACTGTTAGTTGTTTATTCTTATAGTGCACTTAGAAATATTTCAGATATACAAAAATGCATAAAGAATAATTAGCAAATACCTTTAATACCTCCCTTTCAGATTAAGAAACAGAATATTACCAATGCTGGAAAAACCCTCAGGGTGCCACTCCTACACTAAAAAGTAGTTGATCTAGAATTTGTCATTACAATCTCCATGGATATATCTTTGTATTGCACGTGTAATCCTAAATAATATTCAGAATGCTTACATTTTTCATCTTTAGATAAGAACTGTCATCCTTCTAAGTATTTCTACTTGATCCCTGCCTGTCTGCTTACCACTTGTATTTTAAGTTCAACATTAGGCTGAAAGAAGTCTGTTGTATGGGTGTGTTAATTTTCAGTGCTGCATAATACATTCAGTTCAGTTCAGTCGTTCAGCTGTGCTTGGCTCTTTGTGACCCCATGAATTGCACCACACCAGCCTCCCTGTCCATCACCAACTTCCAGAGTTCACTCAAACTCATGTCCATCAAGTTGGTGATGCCATCCAGCAATCTTATCCTCTGTCGTCCCCTTCTCCTCCTGCCCCCAATCCCTCCCAGCGTCAGAGTCTTTTCCAGTGAGTCAACTCTTCACAAGAGGTGGCCAAAGTACTGGAGTTTCAGCTTTAGCATCATTCATTCCAATGAACACCTAGGACTGCTCTCGTTTAGAATGCACTGGTTGAATCTCCTTGCAGTCCAAGGGACTCCCAAGAGTCTTCTCCAACACCACAGTTCAAAAGCACCAGTTCTTTTGCGCTCAGCCTTCTTCACAGTCAAACTTTCACTTCCAAACATGACCACAGGAAAAACCATAGCCTTGACTAGATGGACCTTAGTCGGCAAAGTAATGTCTCTGCTTTTCAATATACTATCTAGGTTGGTCATAACTTTCCTTCCAAGGAGTAGGCGTCTTTTAATTTCACGGCTGCAGTCACCACCTGCAGTGATTTTGGAGCCCCCCCAAATAAATTCTGACACTGTTTCCACTGTTTCCCCATCTATTTCCCATGAAGTGATAGAACCAGATACCATGATCTTAGTTCTCTGAATGTTGCGCTTTAAGCCAACTTTTTCCACTCTCCTCTTTCACTTTCATCAAGAAGCTTTTTAGTTCCTCTTCACTTCCTGCCATAAGGGTGATGTCATCTGCATATCTGAGGTTATTGATATTTCTTCGGGCAATCTTGATTCCAGCTTGTGCTTCCTCCAGCCCAGCATTTCTCATGATGTACTCTGCATATAAGTTAAATAAGCAAGGTGACAATATACAGCCTCGACACACTCATTTCCCTATTTGGAACCAGTCTGTTGTTCCATGTCCAGTTCTAACTGCTGCTTCCTGACCTGCATACAGATTTCTCAAGAGGCAGGTCAGGTGGTCTGGTATTCCCATCTCTTTCAGAATTTTCCACAGTTTATTGTGATCCACTAATATGCTATCTAGGTTGGTCATAACTTTTCTTCCAAGGACTAGGCGTCTTTTAATTTCACGGCTGCAGTCACCACCTGCAGTGATTTTGGAGCCCCCCCAAATAAATTCTGACACTGTTTCCACTGTTTCCCCATCTATTTCCCATGAAGTGATAGAACCAGATACCATGATCTTAGTTCTCTGAATGTTGCGCTTTAAGCCAACTTTTTCCACTCTCCTCTTTCACTTTCATCAAGAAGCTTTTTAGTTCCTCTTCACTTCCTGCCATAAGGGTGATGTCATCTGCATATCTGAGGTTATTGATATTTCTTCGGGCAATCTTGATTCCAGCTTGTGCTTCCTCCAGCCCAGCATTTCTCATGATGTACTCTGCATATAAGTTAAATAAGCAAGGTGACAATATACAGCCTCGACACACTCATTTCCCTATTTGGAACCAGTCTGTTGTTCCATGTCCAGTTCTAACTGCTGCTTCCTGACCTGCATACAGATTTCTCAAGAGGCAGGTCAGGTGGTCTGGTATTCCCATCTCTTGAAGAAGTTTCCACAGTTTATTGTGATCCACACAGTCAAAAGCTTTGGTATAGTCAATAAAGCAGAAATAGATGCTTTTCTGGGACTCTCTTGCTTTTTCCATGATCCAGCAGATATTGGCAATTTGATCTCTGGTTCCCTGCCTTTTCTAAAACCAGCTTGAACATCTGTAAGTTCACAATTCACGTATTGCTGAAGCCTGGCTTGGAGAATTTTGAGCATTACTTTACTAGTGAGTGAGATGAGTACAATTGTACTATAGTTTGAGCATTCTTTGGCATTGCCTTTCTTTGGGATGAATGAAAACTGACCTTTTCCTGCCTTGTGGCCACTGCTGAGTTTTCCAAATTTGTTGGCATATTGACTGCAACACTTTCACAGCGTCATCTTTTAGGATTTGAAATAGCTCAACTGGAATTCCATTACCTCCATTAACTTTGTTCGTAGTGATGTTTTCTAAGGCCTACTTGACTTCATATTCCAGGATGTCTGGCTCTAGGTCAGTGATCACACCATCGCAATTATCTGGGTTGTGAAGATCTTTTTTGTACAGTTCTTCTGTGTGTTCTTGCCACCTCTTTCCTCCATCCATGGGATTTTCCAGGCAAGAGTACTGCAGTGGGTTGCCATTGCCTTCTCTGCACAATACATTACAGTATACTAAAAGGTCGTAACTTATATAGAGTCTCTTCTCATGGATCTTTTCTTGTTTATTTACTTCTGTTGCAAACCATGCTGCAATGAATACTCATATTCTCCTTGAGCAGGTAGGACCTGAGTTTGTCTAAGTTGAGCTTGGAAAGCATAACTGCTGGATTCGTGAGCTCAGTACATTTTCCCCTTTGCTGGAGTACTGCCAAATTACTCTCCAAAGAGCTGTTTACTTCCCATAGCAGTATAAATCAGTACCTGTTATTTCACACCCTGTCAGCCTTTGGTATTTTAAGAATTACTCTACTTTTTTTAAATCTAATGAATGAAAACTCCATTATCTCATGTGATTTGTGATCCTCATAAGAAATCTCCAAAGACACTCTTTATAGAAAATTGAACAAACCCTAGACAAGGTTGGAATAACATCAAATACAGGAAATTACTACAACCAATCAGAGAACTTGCTCAGCTATTTCTTCCACTAACACAACTGCAGCAACCATTTGACAACTTGGACGCGGTAGGCTTTGGACTCCAGCAACATGACCGCCTCAGCCCAAGTTCTATGAGAAGTCAAGTTCAGCTTTTCATATAAGGAAAAGCATCTAGATAAGGGTTAACAGACTATCGTTGGAATGCAACCCTCACTTCAGGTCTGGCTCTTATACTTTTACTTGAAGTTAAATATGAGTATGTGGTCACTTACATACCACATGAAAAAATCTTTTTCTCACCTCCAGATAATTCCATCCACTGGACACGACCTCAGAAACCCAGGACACTCATGGAGGATGTTTACCAACCCAGGGCTCCGTCTGCAGAGGTGGAGATGACAGCCTACGTGCTCCTTGCTCACCTCACGGCCCAGCCTGCCCCGACCTTGCAGGACCTCACCCCTGCCACGAGCATCGTGAAGTGGATCTCAAAGCAGCAGAATTCCCAGGGGGGTTCTCTTCCACCCAGGTCCGTGCTTAGCCAGAACCTTTCACTTCACCTTCAGGTAGCAAAATGTTTGAGCAAGATACAAACATGTAAAAGAAGAAAAAAATAAAGATACCAATACTTGAAATGAGGAAAAATGTTATTAGGATTCAAGGATTCTGAGAAATAAGGATAGATACATGATCAGAACCATACAGTCCAAGGCAGATATGCAAAAGATATGGTTCTATCATCTATCTAAGGATTATAATCAATCTTAAAATGAGGATTCTACTACTGAAGTAGTGAGGGGAACAGGAAATAGGAAACCAAAGCTCCTTTCGTGGCAGCTAACATGGATTTTGGGTTTCCCTGGTAACGAATCCTCCGGCAATGCAGGAGACCTTGGTTCTATCCTTGAGTTGGGAAGATCCCCAGGAGAAGGGATAGGCTACCCACTCCAGTATTCTTGGGCTTCCCTGGTGGCTCAGACAAAGAAACTGCCTGCAATGCAGGATACCTGGGTTCAGTCCCTGGGTTAGGAAGATACCCTGGAGAAGGGAAAGGCTAGCCACTCCAGTATTCTTGCCTGGAGAATTCCATGGACAGAGGAGCCTGGCAGGCCACAGTGCATGGGGTCGCAAAGAGTCAGACATGACTGAGTGACTTTCACTATTCACTAACATGGACGTTTGGGTCTTTCAAGGGCTGTCATGCCTACGTGGGTCCTCTCACTGTCTCTTGCAGGACACAGTGGTAGCTCTCCACGCCTTGTCCAAATATGGAGCAGCCACTTTCACCAGGACTGGCAAGGCTGCACAGGTGACCATCCAGTCTTCAGGGACATTTTCCACAAAATTCCAAGTGGAAAACAGCAACCGCCTGTTACTACAGCAGGTTTCATTGCCAGACGTGCCTGGAGAGTACAGCATGTCAGTCACAGGAGAAGGATGTGTTTACCTCCAGGTGAGATTCTGGGGGCAGAAGGTCCAGAGTCACCATGGTCAGTGAAAAGTCCTAACTCAGTGAACGAGTTAGGCACAAATGAGAGAAAGAGTTGAGGTATCTTGGAGGAGTCCTGGAGAAGGAAAAATCACACATTTTTCTCTGTTCCACAGACATCTTTAAAATACAATATTCTCCCACAAAAGGACGAGTTCCCATTTGCTTTGGAGGTACAGACTCTGCCCCAAACTTGTGATGGACCGAAAGCCCACACCAGCTTCCAGATCTCACTGAATGTCAGGTAAGACCTCTAACTGCATCATGTAGTTCTGGGCATAATAGCCAATCTTCTCACTAGAACTCCGCATTAAGCAGCGCAGTGTGACGGTGAATGTCTGTTTCTCTGCCCCAAACTTGTGATGGACCGAAAGCCCACACCAGCTTCCAGATCTCACTGAATGTCAGGTAAGACCTCTAACTGCATCATGTAGTTCTGGGCATAATAGCCAATCTTCTCACTAGAACTCCGCATTAAGCAGCGCAGTGTGACGGTGAATGTCTGTTATGCATTTATTGAAAAAGCAACCTGTTTCCATGTTGACACAGAATTTCTCAGTGATGGAGTTTACGTTGTATATCCCCCACTGCAGGATCTCTTAGTGTCTAATCTCCTTATTTACAGTTTATTAATCCCCCTCAATAATAATTACATAAAGAACATTACCCCTTGCCTCTAACCTGAACTCCTGATTTTATTCTAATGTAATGATTCATCCTGATATCATTCTATTGTCATGAAATCTAATATTATTCTTGCTTTATCCAGGACAAAGGTGGAGACCTCTTGAAAAGTATGAATAGAAAGGAGTAGTGACTCTCTAGTTAGAATTCCTACTGGTGATAATTAAATCTCAGATTACATATAAAATAATCAATCTGGAGGAAATATATACATATGCAGCCATTTTCAAATAACTATTGGGCTATTTATATCTGTACACAAGAATATTATGAGCAAAAAGAAAAAAAAGAATATTATGAGCAAACTCTGGCAGATAGTCAAGGACAAAGGAGCCTGGCATCCTGTAGTCTATGGGATTGCAAAGAATCAGACCAGACTTAGTGACTGAACAATAAGAATATTATAACCTGTTTGGGGATATTATTCAGGAAAAAAAAGACAAAGTACATGTAACAAATAACTGGATAGATTAGCAATCTCATGCCCATCTATGCTTTTGAACTGTGGTGTTGGAGAAGACTCTTGAGAATCCCTTGGACTGCAAGGAGATCCAACCAGTCTATCCTAAAAAGAGTCAGTACTGAGTAGTCATTGGAAGGACTGTTGCTGAAGCTGAAACTCCAATACTTTGGCCACCTGACGTGAAGAACTGACTCATATGAAAAGACCCTGATGCTGGGAAAGAGTGAAGGAGGGAGGAGAAGGGGACAACAAAGGATGAGATGGTTGGATGGCATCACCAACTCGATGGACATGAGTTTGAGTCAACTCCGGGAGTTGGTGATGGACAGGAAGGCCTGGCATGGTGCAGTCTATGGGGTTGCAAAGAATCGGACATGACTGAGCAACTGAACTGAACTGCCCAACTATGCATCACTTACAGAGCTTTCTTAACAGGCAGATGCTCAGAGGTCACACCCATGAAATTCCGATTCATCTGGTCTGGAGTAAGGCCTGGTCTCTATGGCTTCAACAGGCTCCCCTGAAGATTCTAATGCACAGCCAGTTTTTTGAGCTACTTGATAAGAAATTTAGGAAGATTTCTGGTACCTTTCAGGACTCTTATATGCTTACTGGACATAGAAAAAAAATATTTAATGACACAGAAAATCCTAACTCCTTTCTTCCCTGGATTTTTAGTTATATCGGAAGCCGTCCAGCCTCCAACATGGCAATTGTTGACGTGAAGATGGTATCTGGCTTCATTCCCTTGAAACCAACAGTGAAAATGGTAGGTTTACATAAGCTCAGGAGACTCTATTTTATTTAATGTTTTATATATCTCTAGACTAAGACATTAATATAAAATACTATTAAATCAACTCCTACCAAAGACATACTTTCACCAAATGCAGAAATATAATTTAGCATGTTTGTATGGGGAGTTGATTGCTTGTTTTCTCATTAAACTTTTCCTCAAATTTTTGTGATGGATTTTTTGATCATATTTTCATTAAGATATTAATTTTAAATATTAATTTTAAGTACTAATAACCCAAAACGGTCACCCATGAAAAGCAAATGGTCTGTAAAACATTCTCCTTTTCTTCTAGTTTTATGAAGCATTGTTATCATTAACTAATCTTTCACTACTAACTTCAGTGATCAATTCAGACAATTTTGAGACTGTTCTTCCATGGATCTTAGTGGGGTGGCAGGTATTAGGGATCGTATTAATTTAGTCTTCTGAACTTCCTGGGCAGACTTGGATGCTGGATGCCAGCTCCAGCATCCTTCCTGTCCACTTCTTTAGTGACACAGCAACGCCTGTTTCCTGTCATGAACAGCACTATGCTAGGAGCCACATCTACTAGGAAAAAAAATTGTTGGCAGGCTCCTACTTTAATGGAGCTTAGGAAATAAAGCTTAAACACATGAGCTAGTGAAAAAATTATGAAGAAGATTGACATAAACTAGAACTATTGCAGAAGTACAGAGAAAACTGAGATAAGAAAAAGTAAAGAAAAAAAAAGCCTCCATAAAGGAATGGAATGTGAACTGAACCTTGAAATATGGGTAATTTCTAAGTTTTTTTGTTCCCTGTTCCTCAAATAAATCAACTTTATACATAGGTCCTGTATCATACTAATATTAAACCCTGCATCCCAATTACCTTTCCTTTTTAATGTTGCCACATTATTGTCTTTGTTTATAAAAAGCATTTCAAAAAATTTCACCCTCAGGCTTAGTTTGGTAATAAACATTATTTTCTCTGGTTCCCCAGGGTTTTCATCTGTTTATTAACATTTACAATGTCTTAATTTTCTTCAGCTAGAAAGATCTCACGTGAGCCGAACAGAAGTTAGCAACAATCATGTTTTGATTTATCTGGATAAGGTGAGCACCCTGCCAATCTAGTTGCAAAAATATACAGATAAGACATTTTTGGAGACATCATCTCCATACTAAAAATTTGAGAATTCTAACATTAGTTCCAATGAGTATTCTCCTCTCCTCTAAATATATTTCATCTGGGACTATGGGAAGAAATGGCGTGTTATATATAATATTGGGATATGAATATTTCTAGGACCCCCCCCCTCAAAAGCAAGAAATTCTCCACAAAAGATGCTGACTTATGTGCACAAGTTATTTTGCAAATACTGCGTAATAGAAGGAATCAACCACTGGGGTTGGTCAATTATTATATCAACATCCTAGGTGACACCAATGGTAAAGAATCCACCTGCCAATGTAGGAGACTTAAGAGACAAGGGTTTGATCCCCAGGTCAGGAAGATCCCCTGGAGGAGTAAATGGCAACCAACTCCAGTATTCTTGCCTGGGAAATCCCATGGACAGAGGAGCCTGGTGGGCTGTAGTCCTTGGCATCACTAAGGGTTGCACATGACTCAGCACACACACATTTCAACATCACATCAGTAAGACAAAACAGTAATATACTATCAATCTCAGGAAGGACTTAGACCATAAAATATAGGATCAGTCCACCA
This sequence comes from Madoqua kirkii, assembly GCA_006408675.1. Classification (NCBI taxonomy): domain Eukaryota; kingdom Metazoa; phylum Chordata; class Mammalia; order Artiodactyla; family Bovidae; genus Madoqua; species Madoqua kirkii. The sequence continues at coordinate 6,224 of SJYC01058067.1, read as the reverse complement.
ATAAACCAATCTGATTTTATAGTTGTATGTTGTTACATAGTTTATTTGTTCCCATATTGACAGATATTACAGCTTACAATTTTATGAAACTTAAGCCTGCAGTGACCTGCCTTTTATATTCCTTTTTTTTTAACTTTTTTATTTAGTACAGGGGTATAGCCAGTTGGGCTTCCCAGGTGGATCAGTGCTAAAAAACAAAAAAGAAAAGAAAACCTACCTGCCAATGCAGAAGACATAACAGACAAGAGTTCAATCCCTGGTTCAGGAAGATCCCCTTGAGGAGAGCATGGCAACCCACTCCAGGATTCTAGCCTGGAAAATTCCATGGACAGAGAACCCTGGTGGGCTGTAGTCCATAGGGTCGCAAAGAGTCAGACACAACTGAAACAACTTAGCATGCACACATTAGCCAATTAACAATGTTGTGTCAGTTTCAGGTGAAAAGTGAAAGGACTCAGCCATATATATACACGTATTTTGAGTTAACAAATATTTCTGCATGATAGAGAAGTGAAAATATTGAATTCTGATACTTAAAAATAAACATAGGTATTCAACAATAAAAACATACATCATTCACCCCTTATGAACAGAGCCATGAACTCACATTAATGGGAGTGTATGAATAATTTTAGTTATTTAAGAAACAGTTTGGGGAAGTTTTCATCTACTTTGAGAGCTTTTAACCCAATTTAAGGACCCTGTTAGCTGACAAAAAGTTTTTCCCCAAAATAAGTGAATACTTAAACTCACTCAAATAAGAGGGATGGAAGCTCCCTGGAGGGTCATTTAATTCCTTTTTGCTTTACAGGTGACAAATGAGACCCTGACCTTGACCTTCACAGTTCTGCAAGACATCCCAGTAAAGGATCTGAAACCAGCCATAGTGAAAGTCTATACTATTATGAGACAGGTGAGTGAGAACAGTGTTCACACAGAAATTAAATTCTTGATCACAGAGATTTATATTTGAAAGACGTGTTGGGCCAGTTCATTAAACTAACTGCTCTCATCAGTTCATTGTGTCTCCACCAAGTCTGATTCTCCTTTGTCTTCTACACAAACATTGTAGAAATTACCTATTGTATAAATGTACTATTCTTAATACAAAGCACCTGTAAGATATCTAGTTCTCTTTTCTTCAGATAAAATCAACTATAGGACAATATGAAATTTAAATAAGTATAATAAGTATATCTAAACTGCTGCCCTTCAAGAGTTTAGGGTAAAGGAAAGCATAACATAAAGTATTTGAAGATACAAGGCAGTAAGAACACATCAAATGAATGATGCTGGTGTTTCTGATACAATTCTTCCCACAATAAAGATTCTTTCACTAACCTGTATCCCATTGATGTTTGCTTTCCCTCTCACTTTGCTTGACTGTTTTTGTTTTTATTCAGATGAGTTTGCAGTTGCTGAATACAGTGCTCCTTGCAGCAAAGGTAAGCAAAATTCCTTCCAGATGGAGTGAGAACCACTGTGTCTCCCCTCAAATCTCCTCCATAAAATTCTGGCTAAATGTTTTTCATGGATATCATACTGCTCAAGGTGCAGCTTATTGTAAAAAGAAAATAAGACCTTTATTGAAAAGGGGCCCCTGGTAATTAAATCTCAGATGGTTCATAGAACTGCAAGTTGAGTCATTTTAAGTAATGAATCTCAGTTCCACTATACTAACAGGATTTCCTCTGGCAATATGCCACCCAGATCTCGGAAGGAATTTCCACTGCTCCAAAAACCCACGTCCATCTGAACTTTCTATCCTTTCCACTATCACAGATACTGGAAATGCTTAAAGACCATGTCGACAAAAACTACTTTGCTGGAGTCCCTGTTCCACAGACTCAGATCTCCATGGAAGAAAGACAGTTTTTAGCATCTCTGAAGACTTGTTGAATAAACCTTTTTTTTTTTTTTTCTGGTCAGTCTCTATCACTGTTTCTTCATTTACTCAATAAATGTTTATTAAAATTCCATGTGATTCCCAATAGACTCCTGAGATAAAAATTCATAGAAAGGGGTTTCCGTGCTGGCTCAGTGGTAAAGAATCCACCTGCCAATGCTGGAGACAAGGATTTGATCCCTGATCAGGAAAAATACCACATCCTGCAGAGCAACTAAGCCCATGTGCAACAACTATTGAGTCTGTGCTCTAGCGCTCAGGAGCTGCAACTACTGAGCCCACATGCTGCACCTACTGAAGTCTGCACACACTAGAGCCCACGCTCTGCAACAAGAGAAGCCACCACGAGAAGCCCACACACTGCAAGCAGAGAGCAGCCCCCACTCACCACAACTAGAGAAAGACTTTGTGCAGCAATACAGACCCAGCACACCCAAAAATAAATAAATAAAATTACTGTTTACAAAGTCAAGGGTTAAGGGATTTCAAAAATGAGAAACATTACAGAGATGGTAGTCTGAGTAGGCTTCATTTGAAGGTTGCAGTGGGGGGGGGGGAGTATTGGATAATATACTAGGAGCATTTAAAGTGTGTTTGGTTGTGGCAGTGCTCTAAGAAAAAGCCAAAGAGTGGATTTATGAGAGAACAAAAAGCTGCCTGGAGAAAGAAAGACTTCCCACATTAAAGGGAAGTAATGAAATAGAAAGTTGGCTGTCCAACATAGGGAGGCAGCATAATTAATTGGGACTTGATTTGAATTGGAAGTTATGTGTCCTGAGAACCAAATCTGCCATTGACCAATGCATGTGATCAGTTAGTTAACCTTAGGTATCAGATTCAGTGAAGGATGACAGATTGAAAATACTGAAGAGTTGATTCAAAGAGAAGTGAGTTTTCCTAGAAGAGAGAATACATAGGAGTCAAAGCCTAAATAAGAGTGTTACATTGAAACATCTTTTTTTTTTTTTTTGAACTTTAAGCCAGAACCAAAGGATGAATATAAACTCAAGGAGATACTCGTATGCATTAAATCATCCATCATATGGATGGAGGAGTAGAAGCTTCCAGAGTTTGAAGAGAAGATCCCTGGAAAGTCCTGGGAGTCCTAGTCTTCATTTGGTTGAGTCTGACAGAGCCTGGATGCTATAAACTAAGAACTGTGAAGGTCTTTGAAGTTCAAGCACCCTTAGCTCTGTCTCCAGGCTAGGCAAAATAAAAGCTAAAAGCTATCACCCTGGAACTTCCCTGGCTATCCAGTGGTTAACACTTTGCCTTCCAATGCAGTGGGGGGTGGGTCCGATCCCTGGTCAGGGAGCTAAGATCATATGTGCCTCTTAGCCAAAAAATATAAAACAGAAACAATATTATAAAGAATTCAATAAAGACTTTTTAAATGGTCCACATCAAAAAAATCTTTAAGAAAGAAAGTTAATTGCCTTTGTGCTAGATTCTACTCTAAGCACTTCATAGGTATTAATATATCAACCCTATGAAACAGGTATTATTATAACAATTGAGGCTTCCCTGGTGGTTCAGACAATAAACAAATCTACCTGCAATGCAGGAGACCAGGGTTGAGAAGATCCCCTGGAGGAGGAAATTGCAGCTCACTCAAGTATTCTTGTCTGGAGAATCCCAAGGACAGAGGAGCCTGGCAGGCTACAGTCCACGGGGTCACAAAGAGTTGGAGACACAACTGAGTGACTAACACTTTCACTTTCATAACAAGTGAGGACACTGAGGCACAGAGAGGTGTAATTTCCCCAATTTATTCAGAGAGTAAATGGCTAAACCGGAATTCAATATCAAGAAGTCTGGCTTCCAAGTCTACACTCATAACCTCAAACCATTCTGCCTCTCCAACCCACACCAGACAACAAAGTCAAGAAAAAAACATTTCAGAGCTGAATAAATATTATAATTAGATCAATCTAAGGCATGAAATATAAAAGAAATTAGGGGTATTACTGCTGCTGCTACAAAGTCACTTCAGTCATGTCCAACTCTGTGCAACCCCATAGACGGCAGCCCACCAGGCTCCTCTGTCCACGAGATTCTCTAGGCAAGAATACTGGAGTGGGTTGCCATTTCCTTCTCCTGAGAGTATGACTAAAGGAAATAAACTAACAGGATTATAATAAATTCTATGACTTAGTCTAGTCCTTTTTTCTTTGTTCTTATGGAAGTCATGACTGCAAAAGTACTTGAAGGGTATGCTTATTGCAAATCAATCACTGTATCTTCTTGGACCAAGAAGACTCACTCAAGAAACATTTATTCATTCATTCCAGTGTATCAAGCACTATATTCCATGCTATGATGTAAAACTGAATACATTGGGATTCTTTCCTTAGAGAAATTACACTGAAGAATAAAAGAAACATTCATATTTGGCTTATTGTAATACTACATGATAAATATTGCAAACTATATATTACTGGGATGGACTCCAAATACAATGACCCTCTCAAGTTTTGACATACCACATTCAAATTCTGATATTCTGGTAATTACCAATCACTCTGTATGAATTCTTTCATAATTCACTTCACTTTCCTTTTCATTGTAAGAGTATTTTGGACATTATTTTCATAACCAGAGAGACCTGGACGCTCTTGAGTCATGAATTTTTACATCGTGTTCTTTATCCTGAAGAAAATATCTAATTATAATTGAAAATAGATCTGCCACCAGCCTACTAGTTGGGAATCATGGAATTAAAATTCAGCAGACTTTTAAAAAATGATATATCTTGACAACATCAAATTTCATGAACTATTTACTCTTTCTGTAAAAGTATGTGGAGACATGGCTGTAAATGAGATAGAGAGGTCAGAGGCTGGTTGTGTGGTTATGGCAGGAATTCAAAGAGAAAGAAATAGAATACTTGATCTACCTTGGAAGAATAAATGTCTTTTATATTCAGGTAAATTCCACTGATAAATCAAAAGTTAATACTGGCAGGTGAGGGTATAACAGTTTACTGTATGAAAGAGGTCACAAGAATTCAGAATATATTAGGAAACATCTAAACAATGGCAAAATATGTGGCTGGAAACAGATGAGAAAGCACTCTCCATATCAATACAAAAATATCTCCAGGATTATACTGTTATGAGAAAACAATAGAGCAAAGGACAGGGTACATAATACAGACTCTTAAATAATAAGGGGAGGGGAAGGAAATAACATGTCCCTTTTTTTGCGCTTACATAAACTAAGACTAGAATGATGTCCACCAGAAAGAAAAAAAAAAAAGCTACTAAAAATGTATTTACCTGGGACTTGCCCAATGGTCCAATGGTTAAGAATCCACCTTCCAATGTGGGGGAAATGAGTTCGATCCCTAGTCAGAGAACTAGGATACCACATGCCACCAGGCAACTAAGCCTGAGCGCCTATACATCACAATGAAGACCCAGCACAGTCAAAAAGGGAAGTACTTACCTACCTACAGGAACAGGAAAAAGTAAGCAGAGGTTCTTAAGGATAGGAAGAGACCACTCAGTGAGTACCATTTAAAATTGTTTGACTATTGAACCACATGAGCATATTTACTATTGGACTTCCCTGATGGCTCGGATGGTAACGCGTCTGCCTATAATATGGGAGACCCAGGTTCGATCCCTGGGACGGGAAGATACTCTCGCGAAGGAAATGGCAACCCACTCCAGTACTTTTGCCTGGAAAATCCCATGGATGGAGAAGCATGGTAGGCTGTAGTTCATGGGGTCGCAAAGAGTCGGACATGACTGCACGACTTCACTTCAAGGTGTGTGTTAGTCTCTCAGCCATGTTGCAGTCTTTGTGACCCCACGAACTGTAGACCCCCAGGCATCTCTGTCCATGGAATTCTCCAGGCAAAAATACTGGAGTGGATTGCCATTCCCTTCTCCAGAGGATCTTCCAGCCCAGGGATCAAACCTTGGTTTTCTGAATCACAGGCAGATTCTTTACCGTTTGAGCTAGAAGGAAGTCCTTGAATTCAGTACCTGCCCTTCTGTACAAGAAAAAAGAAAACTTACTCTATAAAGTACAATTAAAGACATTTTACTTCATAATCCTTATTTGGTCTTAAATACTCCACATATCTGGTTTTGTGGAAATTATTTTCCTGCTCTTGTTTCTGTTTATCCTCCACTTATTCAATTTCTCCTCTTCCATTCCACAAATGTTTATCTATTTCTCCTCAGCCTTTGTCTACTTAAGAAGACAAGAGACAAGCTTTTGAAAATTGAATAGCACATATTCACTGTGATCTATTAAATAGTCTTACAACAAAAAAACCAACACTTGGAACTTCCCTGGTAGTCCAGTG
>SJYC01058065.1:0-20402 GCA_006408675.1 Madoqua kirkii | reverse complement strand
TGCCCTCTGACGCCCTCTTGAAACACCTACCATCTTACTTGGGTTTCTCTTACCTTGGGCATGGGGTATCTCTTCACGGCTGCTCTAGCAAAGCACAGCCACTGCTCCTCACCTTGAACGAGGGGTATCTCCTTACCAGAGTTCAAATAATGAGGGAGAAAACTCCATGGCACCTTAAGAATACTAAAAATGGGAATTTGGGGATACTTCCAGGCCCCCAAAGTTGACCCTATCCTGGACTTTCTCACACATCTTTCAGGTCACAGTGGTGGCTCTCCAAACCTTGTTCTAGGTTAAGTGGATAAGATAGCTCTGTTCTAGATACAGAGTGACCACCTTTGCCAGGACTGGGAAGGCTACATACATGACCATCTGTTCCTCGGGGACATTTTCCACAAAATTCCAAGTGGAAAACAGCAACCTCCTGTTACTACAGCAGGTCTGGTTACCCGGTGACCCTAGGGAGTACAAGGTAGACGTGTCAGGGAAGGATGTGTGTCCATTCAGGTAAGGCTTTTGGGGAGAGTCTGAGAGATTCAGCTATAATCCCTCTATCTAAAATTGGAAACTATTGATTAATATAGCTACCTGGGGAGTAAAAGCACAAATCAGGAGAGATGAAATTATGACAAGACTGAAGAATCCTGTGGACTAGAAACTATTTTCATTCATCACGTTTCACAGACAGCTCTGAAATAAAATGTTTTCTTGGAGAAGAAGGAATCTGCCTTCAGTCTACATGTAGAAACAATACCTCAAACTTGTGATGGACACGACGCCCACAAAAGCTTCCACATTTCACTGGAAGTTAGGCAAGAATACTTGTTTCTGTTTTCTAGTTCTGAAAAGATGAGCTACCTAGGACTCTTGAGGAGAAAATCATTGTAACCACTCCAATGTGGACTAGAAACTATTTTCATTCATCACGTTTCACAGACAGCTCTGAAATAAAATGTTTTCTTGGAGAAGAAGGAATCTGCCTTCAGTCTACATGTAGAAACAATACCTCAAACTTGTGATGGACACGACGCCCACAAAAGCTTCCACATTTCACTGGAAGTTAGGCAAGAATACTTGTTTCTGTTTTCTAGTTCTGAAAAGATGAGCTACCTAGGACTCTTGAGGAGAAAATCATTGTAACCACTCCAATATTCTTGCCTGGAGAATCCCCATGGACAGAAGAGCCTGGTGGGCTGCAGTCCATGGGATCGCAAAGAGTCAGACTTGACTGAGCAGCTAAGTACAGCACAGGACTCTTGAGTGTGTACAGTCAAGAAGACCTAAAGTTAGCCTCTTTACTAAATTTTTTGTCTTGGCGATGAAAAAATAATAATGTCTTAACCAACATGGAAAATGAAGAATTTGTAGCATTATGAGTTCAATTTGTCTGCCTCCAGTATTCTTTCACTACCCACCACTATTATTGAAGAATAAACAGTTCCTTCCAATAACACTTTAACATGGGATCTTTCTTCTTTATCTCTAAAGGAAAGACTTTCTAGTCTTTTAAAATTTCATATTTCTAGAAAGAAAGAATTCACAATTTAAGAACACTCTTCAAAAGTTTACTTGGAATAGAACAAGTGACTCTGATTATAATGACAAATCTAGTGGGTCTCAGATGAAAAGAAAAAATAATATTCACAATTTGGTTTATCATCAGTAGGCAAGTTAAATGTATTTCATGAAAGCAAGATATGTTAATTTAGCAAAAATAAAAAACACACTCAAGTAGCTACAGTGAATATAAATACAGACTGAGTCTGTGACTTAAAGGAATGTTATAATCTAGTTGTGAAGATAACTTTACATAAAGAAAAAAGGATATTAATCTTAAATGTGTAGTTACAAAGAAGTAGCCTATACTAGCGATTCTAAAACCTGGTTATTTTCCTTTGTAGAATTTGGTTAAAAATGCATATTGGTCCTACCCTCCAAAATTTAACTCAGCATTTCTGGAGCTGTGCACAGACCTCTACTTTTTTAATGAACTCTGCAGTTGATACGGTCACCTTTCAGAACTACTCATTTGACCATTTGCATGCTTCTCAGTTACTTCAGAAGTGTCCAGCTCTTTGCTACGCCAAGGACTGTGGCCTGCCAGGCTCCTCTGTCCATGGGCTTCGCCAGGCAAGAATACTGGAGCAGGTTGCCATGCCCTCCCCCATACTGGCTATGAAGTCTATGTATTTCTAGGCATGGAAAGATCACTGAGAGGACAAGCCAGTCATTAGAAAAACTGCTTAAAGATGCCAGGGCTTGGCCTTCCCTGTTGGCTCAGTAGTAACAAGTTGACCTGCCAATGCAAGAGACATGAGTTCGATCCCTGATCCAGGAAGATCCCATATTCCACTAAGCCCATGCACTATAACTATTGAAGGCTGCGCTCTAGAGTGAGGGAGTCACAACTACTGAGCACATGGGCCATAGAACCTGTGCTCCCCAACAGTGAGAAGCTCATGAACCGCAATGAGAGAGAACTCTCTGCTCACCACAACTAGAAAAAAGCCTGAGCAGCAACAAAGATCCAGCCAAAAATAAATAAATAAAATTTAAAAAACAAAAAAATGCCAGGGCTTATGTTGGACCTTAAAGAAGGGCAAGATTCAAATATAATGAAGCCTGTTTCTTCCCTTTCTTGTGTCTATAGCCACACAGGGAGCTGTCTGGTCTCCAACGTGGTAATTGTTGATGTAAACATGATACTTCATTTCATTCCCCTGAAGCCAATAGTAAAAAAGGTAAGCAGATGCTAGGTATTTGAAATTTCTGTATTGCTAGCTTAGGATCACACCAACAATGTCCTCATAATATTGCCCTGTATATATCAAAGCAGCATTGGTCCTAATTAAACACATTAAATTAATTGGTACAAACACAAGAAATATATGAAAGATATCTGAATTAATTGGGCCTATATTCTACTTAAGAATATTTAGAAATGGGTAACTGGAACCATCAGTATTTCAGGGCAAGATGTAATTAAGTACCAAATGATTGGTATAGTTTTTAAATACTGTGGGAATTCAGAAAAAGCTGAGATCAGTGTTAGAATAAATAAAGATACCTTCAGCTCCACACCCAGGACATGCAGAAAGCAGAGCACTCTAGCAGCTAAGAACACAAATTCTGGGGCCAGACTTCCTGGGCTCAAGTCCTAGTTTGATTATTTACTGTGTGACTTTGGGCAAGACACTTCACTTTGCTGTGCCTCGGTCTTCTCTTCTGTAAAATGGGGATAACAAGTGTCTGCCTCATAGAGTTGTGAGGAGGACTGAATGAGATAAAGCCATGATGAATGCTCAGAGCTGTGTTTGAATAAATGTAAACTATTATTATTAGGTGCAACTTTAGAAAGAAAAAGACACCTTCATAAATAATCTCAGATGAACAGCTATCCAATTTGAGAATACTTCTCCCTTACCTTCAAACCAAAGCCAAAGATATCTATTACTGAGTCATATAAAGACTCAATCTTGCTTCTGATAAATTGGTAGTCACAGTTTTCCATATATGTTTCCATTCTACTGGATAAGCATCTGCAAATCCCATCTCAAGGAATTTAATACCAGCTTTTTTGTATAGACTTCACACAGTCTGCTTGTCTCTTAGTACCCCAAAGTGAAAGTTGCTTAGTCGTGTCTGACTCTATACAGTCCATAGAATTCTCCAGGACAGAATCCTGGAGCCGGTAGCTTTTCCCTTTTCCAGGGGATCTTCCCAACTCAGGGATCGAACCCAGGTCTCCCGCATTGCCAGCAGAGTCTTCACTAGTTGAGCCACAAAGGAAGCCAAGAATACTGGAGTGGGTAGCCTATCCCTTCTCCAGTGGATCTGCCAGACCCAGGACTTGAACTAGGGGCTCCTGCATTGCAAACAGATTCTTTACCACTGAGCTATTAATTCAGTAACACTGGTGATTTCTCTCATTTGCCTCAGCTTGATAACTCGCACCACGTAAGCAGGATAGAAGTGAGCAACAACAATGCCCTGATTTACGTGGAACAGATACAAGCCCTGCGGCATGGCTAGACACAGGCAGGTGGATGTTCCTCTTACCCGGGTCTCTTCACCTGGGAGGTACCTGATGTGAGAAAAGCAATAAGGGAAGCCTCCTTGAAAAGCACATTCTTTCAGCTCCATTAGATAATATTATAAAGTCTCTTTCCTCACTGCAGTCTTCCCTGGAATTTGGAGTGTCAGAAGCATGGGGGATGGGGGGAGTATGCGCATTTTAGAGAATATGGATTTGTACTAAAATGGGAATAGGAGTATTTCTGTCTGCTTCGGGTAGACATTCAGTCTCCATAACAGGTCTAGGAAGATAGGTTTTATTATTTCTATTTTATAAATGAAGAAACTTATCAAAGGCACATGTTTACTCATGTGTCAAATGTGAGTCTATGTGAGTTCTAGACACACTTTTCCACAAACAGGCTCGATCATCTAGAAGCTTAGTTGAAAGTTGCTGATCAAGAGTAGGAAGTGTTCCCAGGAGTTGGCCGATGATTATGCCAACCTCACCTTAACATAAATATATACCAAAAATTAGATGTTGGTAAATAGATAGGCAAGTAGATACATATATACATAGATATAGACAGAGAGATATGTTGTCAGTCTAGAAATGTTCATCATAGTCACTTTCATCATAAGGTAATCAATTTCATTAGCAACACAAGAAATCATTCTGATTTTGTACATGAATGTTTATACTTTGAAAAATGTTTTGTAAATATTCAGAAATACTAATATGGATACAGTCAGTCCACCAGTAGAAAGAATTTCTGGGCACTTCCTGGCAGTGCAGTGGTTAGAATTCTGAGCTTCCATTGAGATGATGTGGGTTTGTCCATATCAGGGAACTAAAATCCTGCATTCTGAATGGCATGGCCAAGAAAAGTATTTTTAATTAAAAAGAAAAAATTCTCTCTCACTCCGAGCAGAACCATATATTGGACATTGTGGAGAAACATGGACCGTTTTTTCCTAAATATTTATTTCTTTGGCTGTGCCAGCTCTTAGTTGCAACATTCAGGATCTTCCATCTTCCTTACAGCATGCAGAATCTTTAGTTGCAGTACAGTAACTCAGTTGCAGCATGGGGGATCTAGGTCCATCATTAGGAATGAAACCCGGGCCTCCTGCATTGGGAGTGTAGAATCTTAGCTGTCAGACCTCCAGGGAAGCCCCTGAATTGTTTTCAGTTCAGTTCAGTTACTCAGTCGTGTCCGACTCTTTGTGACCCCATGAATTTCAGCACTCCAGGCCTCTTTCTCCATCACCAACTCCCGGAGTTCACTCAGATTCACATCCATCGAGTCCGTGATGCCATCTCATTCTCTCTCGTCCCCTTCTCCTCCTGCCCCCAATCCCTACCAGCATCAGAGTCTGCCAATGAGTCAACACTTTGCATGAGGTGCCCAAAGTACTGGAGTTTCAGCTTTAACATCATTTCTTCCAAAGAAATCCTAGGGCTGATCTCCTTCAGAATGGACTGGTTGGATCTCCTTGCAGTCCAAGGGACTCTCAAGAGTCTTCTCTAACACCACAGTTCAAAAGCATCAATTCTTCAGTGCTCAGCCTTCTTCACAGTCCAACTCTCACATCCACACATGACTACTGGAAAAACCATAGCCTTGACTAGATGGACCTTAGTCGGCAAAGTAATGTCTCTGCTTTTGAATATGCTATCTAGGTTGGTCATAACTTTTCTTCCAAGGAGTAAGCGTCTTTTGATTTCATGGCTGCAATCACCATCTGCTGTGATTTTTGGAGCCCCCCAAAATAAAGTCTGACACTGTTTCCACTGTTTCCCCATCTATTTCCCATGAAGTGACAGGACCAGATGGCATGATCTTCGTTTTCTGAATGTTGAGTTTTAAGCCAAATTTTTCACTTTCTTCTTTCACTTTCATCAAGAGACTCTTTAGTTCTTCTTAGTAGCATAATCAGATTTAATTTGAGATAGTAACAAGCAATAGAAAGGAGTGAGAGAGGTAAACATCGGTGACAAGGAGATTAATAGTCCTTATTCTCGTGGAAAATGAGCTGTGAATATATTCTACTTCTTAAAAGTGATTCTTCCATTTTTGCCACTTAAAGAAAGTCAAAATGCTTTGCACCAGTCTGACAAGTTCTAGACCAACATGAAAGTCTACAAAGACATTTTAATGTATGGATCTACCATCAATAGGTTCAGCTTTCTATGCACTTCTTTTCCCAAGTCCATTAAAAGCCGTAATTGACCGTCATGGCAAGGCAGAATCAACAGTTAATGTGATTAATTATGCATCTTAGTTTGAACTCAAATAAGGAGTGGGGAATTACTACGTAAGGTTAGACATAAACTGAAAGGATTTTAAATCATAAATACTGATACATTGGAGGCACATATATAGCATATACTAGATTCGTGCCTCTGATCCTGAGCATTATAGTGAAAAGACCGTCTTGGATGTTCTGCCAGTTTTTTCTTTTTTTTTTTTTTTTAATGTGCTTCCGCTACACTTTGCCTGATTTGATACCTTAGCAGAAGCCCTAAGATGCCCTCTTTTCACATACAGTAATGAAAGATAACCACAGGGGGGCAGCAGAGGTTAAAAAACATGGTTACTGCTGCTGTATTAATTGTAAAAAATTTGGCAAAAAAATAAAAGTTAGTCAAAGGAAGAAAGAGAGAAATAAAATAATCACGGAAATTTATAGTAAGAAGATAACAAAGCAAGGTAACTAGCACACAGATTGTCCTTACTGGTTCACAGAATTGCATTCTGAGAGTAATGATTGTGTGTGTGTGTGTGTGTGTGTATCTGTGTGTGTGTGTGTGTGTGTGTGTGTGTGTGTGTGTATCTGTGCATATGGGGAGGCACGTTTTCACACTTTAACATCTCTGAAATTGGGACACATCCTACAGTGGGTAATATCTATTTTATTTATGTATTGTTGCATAACAAATCACTCCAAAATTCAATAAACTTAAAAAGCAAAAATTTAATGTATTTTGCAGTTTCATGGGTTGACTGAGCTTCTCCAGGGGGTTCTTCAGGTGGTCCTGCCAGGGGTCTCTCATGAAAGTGAAGACTGATAGGAGCTGGGACTGGACTTTTCCAAAGGCTCCACTGGAATTCTTGGACAGCTGGGGTCTGCCACATCTCCATGTAGCTCAGGGCTCCTCCTTGTGTCTTCTCCAACAGCGTTCCTGGACCTGATACAGGGCAACTCAGTGCTCCCAAGAAAACAAAAGCAGAAACTGAAACATTACTAATGAACAACCCCAGAAGTCATGTAGAATCACTTTTATTACATTCAGTTGATCAAGAGCATCACAGGGTCCAGCCTGTATTCAAGAGAAAGTGAAACAGACTCTGTCGTGAAGAAGTAAGATCACGTTACAGAAGACCAAGTAGATGGAGGAATTGTTGCAGCCACCTTTGGAAACATTTTGCTAAATCTGCCATTGATGACAAAATCACTTTTTCCCCCACATACAAAATATTTTTAGCATCTCCCCAGAAATTCTCACCTTATTACGGATGCGCTAGGATCTCAGCATCAAAATCAGGTGCGAATGGGGTTTGTGGGTGAAGCTCCTTAAGTACTACTCTTCAAGTACAGATCCTGAAGAAATCTGGTGGGGTTTTTTTTGTTTTGTGGGGTGTTTGTTTGTTTGTTTGTTTGTTTTGGTTCTTTGTGAAGTTTTTGGAGCCACGCTCCATGGCTTGCAGGATTTTAGTTCCCTAACTGTGGATTGAATCCAGGCTCCCACAGGGAAAGCACAAGTCCAAACGATTGGACCGCCAGGGAATCCCTAGTTGCTAAAGCAATCTGAACTTACAAGAAGTCTGTACACAAACTCAATAAATGATGAGGAGACAAAGAAAGGTGAGTGCAATAAATATTCAGCCCAGAATGAAGACTAGGGAAAATGGACTCTAGTTCTTGATGGGGGAGTGGCAAGGACAAAAGAACCTGTAGTTCATTATTATATACACTTCAAATAGGTGTAGTGCATGGTTCATCAGCTATACACAATGAAGGCATTTGCTTCTTTGTTTTTAAAGATCATGTTCGATGGGAGATGGATGGCCATCTTTGGAAACAAGTCTGACACAGCGTTTTACGCAATAGCTGTCAGGCAGTCAACATTCCTTCTTCATGTATGACCTTCCCATTAAACAGCTTTAATCTCTCAGTGTTTTAGTCAGGGAGTCATGTGAAAAAGGAACTGGAATTCTGATTGTTGTTTGAAACTCTCCCGTGACAACTCCTAGTCAGGTCAAAAAAGTGTTCACTTGAAGACCCACCAAATGGTTGTCAGCTTGGCAACGCATCTCAGAGACAATGGTGCTGCTGCTGCTGAGTCGCAACGGGGAGGCACTCTTTTAGGAAATGCTGCATTGGCAGCAGCCACGTGATGCACAAAAGGGCGCAGAGTATAAAAGGTGATGCAGACGAAATGCCCTCCAATGAAAATAAGTTTTAGGAATACTGAATGCCGGAGGTAGGCCTGGGAAGGAGGCACAGAACGGAAGAGCGAGCTAACATTCCAAACACATCATTGCTACGTTTCAGGCAAATAGTGAAAAAGCTCTTGATTTCCAATCTAGTGTTCTCTGCAGAACACTAAGATTTCCTGACTTGGATAGCCCGACACAGAAGGCACTTCACCTGAAAAATGAGAGCATGGCTTCTGTCTTTCCAAATGGGGTAGGGGATTAGATGACATTTGTTTAAGGACAGAAAAGGCCTGGGGACCTAGCACTACATCAGGGGCTTTATGATAATTCTGTGCCATCTACTAGATGCACTTTTTTTACCTTTTGGCCCATGCCAAATGACATACGGGATCTTAGTTCTCCAGCCCAGAATCAAACCTGGGCCTTCTGCATTGGGAGCACAGAGTCTTAACCAGTGGACCGCCAGGAAGTCCCTCTGCCATGCAGTGAAATTACATAGTCTATGTGACTATGATCCATTCCAAAATGATACCAAGATTAGCACTTGATTCCACCTGCATCTTCTCCTTTCTCTCTTAATTTTTGGAAAGCTTAATTTTCTGTAATCAGTTGTCACCTTTCTATTAAAAATATGATGTGTTTCTGTTTTATCCTCTTTTGTTCTTTTCTTCATTACTGACACGTGCTACTGCTGATACTTTTACTTTCCTTGCCACTTAATGTTATGCTTTTTGTTCTTATTCACTCACTGTCATTCTAGGACGAGAGTCGATAACCGGCAGTGACCTGAATACAGTGTACCAGCAGTCTGACTAATCAAATGATCCTAGGTTTCTGTTTGAAAATGTCTGGTGACAAAGCGAATGAGTCACCACAAATGAACTATTCGGGGATCTGAGTAAAGTCAAAATGACACGAGAATTTTTCTAGAAACAAGGTAACTGATTGGATAACAGATTCTACCCGTGACTGATCATTTAAAAAGAAAACAGACGAAAACCTGAAAGAGCAGTCTTTAACTCAATACCCTCTGAATGACCTTGGACAGAGTACTCTAGCAATTCTTAGATCAGGGCAATCATCGACTTCGACCACAAGAGGGCAGTTAAAATCACAGGAGATCATCCTACATGTTAGTTTTATTAAAAATCTGAAATCTGGGTACGTAAACTGAGCTTGTTCAGATAAGCTAGTTCATTCTATTTTTGTTTGTTTTTCAATTTAAGGAGAATTCCTTTGCAGAATTTTGCCGTTTTCTGCTACACCTCAACAAGAATCATCCAGAGGTACACCCATGTCCCCTCCCTTCCGAACCTCCCTTCCAGCTCCCTCCCATCCCACCCTCTAGATTCTCACAGAGCCCCTGCTTGAGTTCCCTGAGTCACAGAGCAAATTCCTACTGGCTGTCTATTTCACATGTGGTATTGTAAACTTCCATGTCACTCTCTCCATACATCTCGCCCTCTCCTTCCTCTCCTCTGCCCCCGCCACCCCTGTGTCCATAGGTCTCTTCTCTATGTCTGCTTCTCCATTGCTGCCCTGAAAGTAAATTCATCAGCACTATCGTTTTAAAGTGGATGGGAAAGAGAAGGAAGGAAGGAAAGGATTGTGGTTGTTCTTCAATCTCTAAATCGGCTCCAACTCTTTGTGACCCCATGACCTGCAGCATGCCCTGCTTCCCTGTCCTTCATTATTTCCCTGAGTCTGCTCAAAGTCATGTGATATTAAAAAATGAATTTTAATACTAAAAAAAAACCCCAAGTTTATACATGTGCAGAAACCAAATAAAATATTTCTGTCACTCCTCAATGTCTCAGTACACAAACTGATACCAAAAGTTTAATTCAATTTAAAACAAAATATCAATCTTACATAATTTCTGGCTATACTCCTCTGGCTTCTGAGTCTTGTTTTCACACACCAGCAGTGGGGAAGTGAGGCAGCCCTCTAGCCTCTGGAGTTGGGGACTGGAAGAACAAAGCTTGTTTTACTGGTACTCTGTTAGCTAGCTATCACTTTGTGTGACTGATACCTGTGGTGGTCCTGTGCTGTGTCATCTCAGCTAGGCAACAGTCCCCAGTCATTCAATCAAACACTGGTTTTTTTTTTGGGGCCCGGGGGGGGTTTGGTGTGTGGCACCCTGTAGTATGTGGGAGCTTGGTTCCCCAACCAGGGTTTAAATCCTCAGCCCCCACACTGGAAGCGCATTCTTAACCACTGGACTGCCAAGGAAACCGTCGCACTGCTCCAGATGTTGCTGTGAAGGCGTGCTGCCCAGGTGGCATCAGTGTTCAAGAACCCCCTGGCAACGCGGGAGATGCTGGAGACACGGGTTTGATCCCTGAGTCAGGAAGATCCCCTGGTGGAGGGCATGGCAACCCACTCCAGTATTTTTGGCCTGGAGAATTCCATGGACAGAGGAACCTGCCGAGCTATAGGCCATAGAGTCGCAAAGAGCTGGACACTACTGAAGTGACTCAGCACACACACACATATGCAAAGTCTACAACCAGTTGACTTTAAGTAAGGGAGATTACCACAGTCAAGGTGGGATCGATTCAATCAGTTCACAGGCCTTAAGAGCAGAATTGAAGTTTCCCTGATGAAGAAGAAATTCCTCTGGGGACAGCAGTGTCCCCAGTCTGCCCTTCCCGATAGCCTCTCCTTTGAGTTTTGAACTTGCCTAGTGGGCCCCACAATTGCCTGAAGCAATTCCGTGCAATATATATATTTTTAAATGTTATCTCCTACTGGCTCTGCTGCTTTTGTTGAACCTGGACTGATATGATCCCCAGATACTAGTGGTCAGGAGATCCCACACACAGCTAAGCACACCCCTGAGGAATTTCCACCCTGCACCATTTCCTGATACAGGTGATATGCTCTCTGGAGGGCCTCTTCACGCATGGCCAAACATTCCACAGGACCTCTTTCTCCTGGGGTCCCCTTTGTAGACAACTCAAACCCCATTAACTTCTGTTTCCTCTGGACCTGGGGTGCTCCTATACCCACTGAACAAATGGTGAAATTGAATTGGCATCCACTGCATCTGCCCCTCCTTACCCTGGCATGAGGGGCAATTTCAGCTAGCTTCCCACCACCAGACCTCTCCAGGCAACATTCAGATGGAAGTGTCTATGCCATCCACAACAGGGCACTTAGGTCGAGTTCTTACAAGCCCTCTCTTGCTCTCCAGTCAGCCCTGGATCTACAAATTTCCAGAGCTGAGCCATACAGACTGGGAAGGACTGTGTCCACCTCCAGCAAGCAGAGGCCCTCCTAGATCCTCTCTATCTTGATCTGGGCTAAAGGAGGGGAAACATGCCAGCAATCTCATCACCCACAGATTCCCTCAAAAAATTTGCCTCTGTAATTGGTTTTGAAATTTTCATTATATGGGCTGTGGGTAACTGTCCCCAGACCCATTTAGAAAGTCCTATGTGGTGTGTCCAAGGACTGTCTTTGGAACATAGGACCTTTTATCACCTACTATTCTTAGCTTTACTAGCATGTGAGATGAGTGCAATTGTGCAGTAGTTTGAGCATTCTTGGCACTGCCTTTCTATATCAATAATCTCAGAAATGCAGATGACACCACCGTTATGGCAGAAAGTGAAGAGGAACTAAAAAGCTTCTTGATGAAAGTGGAAGAGGAGAGTGAAAAAGTTGGCTTAAAGCTCAACATTCAAAAAACGAAGACCATGACACCTGGTCCCATCACTTCATGGGAAATAGATGGGGAAACAGTGGAAACAGTGTCAGACTTTATATTTTGGGGCTCCAAAATCATTGCAGATGGTGACTGAAGCCATGAAATTAAAAGACGCTTACTCCTTGGAAGAAAAGTTATGACCAACCTAGATAGTATATTCAAAAGCAGAGACATTACTTTGCCGACTAAGGTCTGTCTAGTCAAGGCTGTGGTTTTTCCAGTAGTCATGTGTGGATGTGAGATTTGGACTGTGAAGAAGGCTGAGCACCGAAGAACTGATGCTTTTGAACTGTGGTGTTGGAGAAGACTCTTGAGAGTCCCTTGGACTGCAAGGAGATCGAACCAGTCCATCCTAAAGGAGACCAGTCCTGGGTGTTCATTGGAAGGACTGATGCTGAAGCTGAAACTCCAATACTTTGGCCACCTCATGTGAACAACTGACTCATTGGAAAGGACCCTGATACTGGGAGGGATTAGGGGCAGGAGAAGAAGGGGACAACAGAGAATTAGATGGTTGGATGGCATCACCAACTCGATGGACGTGAGTCTGAGTGAACTCCAGGAGTTGGTGATGGACAGGTGGACAGGGATACCTGGCGTGCTGCGATTCATGAGGTCGCAAAGAGTCCGACACAACTGAGCGACTGAACTGAACTGAACTGAACTGAACTAAACTGATTCTAAGCTTTAGGTTTCAGCCAAAATTTTGAGACCACAGGAAAAAAAAGTCCTGCTGATATTCTATTTCTCTCATTAATGGGGAAGTTCTTGCACTCTCAAAAAAAAAAATCCATTATTCAGAAGTGAGCTTCTATATAGAATTTTGTGTCTTTAAAGAATATTCCCAGGTTGCTCTCGGCTCTCAACAGCATTGTCCACTTCTGACTCTGTTCTTAGTCTAGAGATATTTAAGTCCCCAAGTCTGTCAGTGAATATATATAGTGCTATACATTACAGATTCTTAAAGCCTCCTGGATGAGCCTTCACACATGTAACTACTGTGCTCATTTCCCTGTTTATCTAGCAAATGTACCAATTTTCCATCCTTCTTGACACAACAATGCCAATTTCAGTTAATTCCTGGTATTTCTATGATTATGTCTTTCACTGAAGGTCAGTTGTTTTATATTTTTCTTTAACTAATTTAATCTTAGAATGGAGAATAAAGGATTTCAAAGTACATAAACAGAAAAATTACAAACTAAGACAAAATACTTTCAGCCTGTATTACACACAAATGGTTCATTTATTTAGTATATAAAGAACTTTTCCTCACACATTATTTAAGAAAAGATTAATCACCCAATCTCTTTTTTAAAAAAGGATATAGGCTCTGAACTGTCAGATCATAGAAAAGGAAATACAAATGACTTGTAAGTAAGCATGTAAAAAGATAATCCTTAATAAGAGAAATACAAATTAAAACCACACTGAGAAACCGTTTTTCACCTCTCTAACTAGCAAAGATCAAAACGTTTAATGAAAAACTGCATTGGTAAAGATGTAAAGGAAAATGAAACTTGTCATGCATTGCTGGAGAGAGTCAAATCTGCAGATTTATGTACAGTTGAGGAAGTCAACTGTACATAAATACTCAAAAAGCAAGAAATTACTTCTGTAGAAATATGTCATTGCAGCATTGTTTGTAAAGGCAAAAGAAAGGAAATGATCTAAACTTTTATTAATAGATCAGTTACATAAATTGTTAAATCCATAAAATAGAATTCTATCCTGCATTAAAAAGAATAAGGCAGTTCTAATGAGTATATAAACATAGATTCAAGATATATTGTTAATTGGGAGTGGGAAGTACAGTTCAGAACAGTGTGTATACTATGCTACAAATTGAGGTGTGTGTGTGTGTGTATGTGTGCATGCACGCTCAGTCACGTCCGATTCTTTGTAACCCCATAGACTGCAGTCTGCTAGGTTCTTCTGTCGATGGAAGTTTCTAGGCAAGAACACTGGAGAAGGTTGCCGTTTACTACTCCAGGGGATCTTCCCGTCCCAGGGACTGAACCCACGTCTCCTACATCTCTTGCTTTAGCAGACAGATTCTTGACTACTGAGCCATCTGGGAAGCCCATGTGTGTGCACTCGTGTGCATAAATGCTTGTTTGTGAACAATTTATATCTGAGAAAGAATGTAAGGCAACAGTGTTTTTCTCCAGGGCAAGAAACTGGTGAGCTGGCAATCAGAGGTGGACCAGAGACTTTTCAGGGCTATGTCCTGCAACTTTTAAATTTTATACTGCGCACATGTACATCTTCAAAACACGGTAAATACTAATTTGATAGAAGTAACACATAAAGAAAATAAGACTGTGACAAGAGCTTGGAAGAAACTAAACAAGCAGATGTCCCAGAGAGCTGGGAGACTGGCTATCTGGGATAGAACGATCATATAGTATGCTTCAATATAAGCTCAGAGAAGTTAAGCATTTTTGCCTAAAGTCACACAGCAATTATTTGAAAAAGGATTTGAGGAAAGGTTGCTCTTGGGGACTTCCCTGGCAATCCAGAAGTTAAGATTTCACCTTTCAATACAGAGGGTGCAGGTTCAATCCTGATCAGGAAGCTAAGATTCCCACATGCCTGACAGCTGGAGAACCAAACTTAAAACAGAAACAATACTGTGACAAATCCAATAATGATTTTTAAAATGGTCTACATCCAGCAATCCCACTGCTGGGCATACACACGGAGGAAACCAGAATTGAAAGAGACACATATACCCCAATGTTCATTGCAGCATTGTCTATAATTGCCAGGAAATGGAAACAACCTAGATGCCCATCAGCAGATGAATGGATAAGAAAGCTGTGATACATATACACAATGGAGTATTACTCGGCCCTTAAAAAGAATAAATTTGACTCTGTTCTAATGAGATGGATGAAACTGGAGCCAATTATACAGAGTGAAGTAAGCCAGAAAGAAAAACACCAATACATTTATATACTGACAAATATATATGGAATTTAGAAAGATAGTAATGATGACCCTGTAAGTGAGACAACATAAGAGACACAGAGGTATAGAACGGACTTTTGGCCTCTGTGGGAGAGGGAGAGGGTGGGATGATTTGGGAGAATGGCACTGAAACATGTATACTATCATATAGGAAAGGAAGTGCCAGTCTATGTTCAGTACAGGATACAGGATGCTTGGAGCTGGTGTACGGGATGATCCGGGGAGATGGTGTGGGGTGGGAGGTGGGAGGGGGCTTTGGCATTGGGAGATTGTGTACACCTGTGGTTGATTCATGTCAATGTATGGCAAAACCAATACAGTATTGTAAAATAGAATAAAGTATTTTAAAAAATTTAAAAAAAGAAACAACAGTCAAATATAACAAAAAGCACAAAAAAATAAAAATAAATAAATAAAAATGGTCTACAACAAAAATCTTTAAAAAGCTGGTCTTATTGATTCCAGCATCAGTGCTCTTCCCACTGCCTTCCCACGGCTCTCAAGAGGGGACAAGGCATTTACTAAGGAAAAATATATAGCAGGAACCCCATTGGCTCAGTGGTAAAGAATCCACCTGTAATGTGGGAGACACAGGTTCGATCCCTGGGTTGGGAAGATGCCCTGAAGAAGGAAATGGCCACCCACTCCAGTATTCTTGCCTGGAGAAACCCACAGACAGAGGAACCTAGGGGACTCCAGTCCATGGAATTACAAAAGAGTTGGACACAACTGAGCACACACATACATACAAGGAACCAGTGTAACTAACAGTCTTCAGGAAAGCGGCTGAGCATTCCATACCTGTCACAGCTAGCAGCATTTAGACGCAAATAGTCGCTTACAAGTCATGCAGGTCCTTGTAAGTCATGAAAAACTGTTTAAGCAGAAAATAGGAAGAACTAAGGGGAAAAGTTTTTTCCTGGGGATCTAGAGAGCACATTCTAGCTCATCTTTGGAGATACATCACATACATAACAGCTTAGAACATCACTGTAGGTAAGATAAGAAAAGCCTAAGAGCAGTCTTGGCATCCATGACAAAATTTGGAATGTGTGCAGTGAGGTCACTGACCCTATGTCCATGTGACCAAAGATGTGGCCCTTTGGAAGACAGATAGGACTTGTTTTGAGGGGGCAGAGAAAGTGCAACTTTTTTTTAAGTTTTTTTTTTTTTTTTTAAATTTGGCTGCATCGGGTCTTAGTTGTATCGTGCGGGCTCTAGCTATGGGGCACATGGGATCTTAGTCCTCAACCAGGGATCCAACCCACATTCCCTGCATCGGAAAGAAAGCCTCAGAAAATGCAACTTTTGAAAGTTGATCTAAAAGGGGGAAAAAAGAGAAGAAGGTGCATTAAGCAGGTCACTCAAAGTTCAAGTGGGACTACACAACTATTGCTAACTCTCCTTCTCCAAAGCAATAGAACCAAACTAGTCTTTCACCTGGGATGAGCTCAGAAAAGCCCCAGCCAGTGAATCCTTGAATGCACTGTCAAGGCCAAGCCACCTCACCAACAGTAGAGCTCTACGGTGCTGTCAGAGGGTGTGGACTGGTTTCGTTGTATCTTAATTACTATTGTTTTCGAGTTATACAGGT
Organism: Madoqua kirkii; assembly: GCA_006408675.1. Lineage (NCBI taxonomy): Eukaryota > Metazoa > Chordata > Mammalia > Artiodactyla > Bovidae > Madoqua > Madoqua kirkii. The sequence continues at coordinate 3,664 of SJYC01058065.1, read as the reverse complement.
AAAAGATAAAAACATTCTCATTTTTTAAAGTTTGTCCTACAAAAGAAAAAATAAAGGAAGTAAGGTGGATAGTTATTTAATCATTTTAATATTGATAGATATTTAAATAGTTTCTAATTTTTTCCTGATGACTATGTCTCTATACAGTATGTGTTCATACTTTATTCGGCTATACTGTATAGCTGAATAAAGGGTGCTATTCCCAAATATATTAATATATGCATGTAGTGTTCACCATTTCTAGATTAAACTAGTCCTCTGCTCAAATGTGTAGGATTAAGTGAGGATTCAGATATACCATGTTTCTTGCTCAGTTCCTCTAATCAACTCATGAGCTAATAGAAACAACTAGAATAAGAAATTTTAAATTCCATTTTATTTTTATTCAAACATTGAATATTCACTGATACAAGCAAGCACTATTTTAGGTGTTTGGGATACAAGGGTGGATTAGATACAGTCTTTGTCCTAACAATAATACTAAAGGGAAATTTAAATAAACATCACAATCCATATCATCAACAGTACAGAAGTGCAATCTCCTCATCATTCCCTCCTGTATCTTTTCTTTCTCTTTGCTTTATTAACATACAAGAAGCAGTTGTTTTATTCTAAGATTCTATTGACGATGCTGTGCCTTCTTCCCCTTTAATTTTATTTGTCATTATGTCCACTAATCCCTCCTCTATCTCTAAACAACACCTTGCTTTCTCATCTATGCCCAGCCCTACTAAGGATAAATAATGTTTTTCTTATTTTTTAGCTGTTTGTGATAAAAATAATTGGGAGATCAATCCACATAAACTGCTTCTGTAAATTTTCCTCTAAAATAATGCCTTACCAGACTGCCCACATTTCACATGGTGAAATTAATGTGCAAATCACAATCATAACAAGGAAAATATAGTCACACACTGGTTTATTCAACCACAACTATGCATTTTCGAAAAAACTAAATTCAGTCAAGGCCAGTTCTTTATGGAAGTGTGAAGAGCTGAGACACAAAGCACCACCCTGCACTCTCTCATTCACCTACAACTTATTTCAAGTTTTATCCGCAAAGAGGCACTGTTAGGATGAAAACATTATCGGGGAGGAGTAGCATGTCAACCAGCTAGCACACAGAAAAACCCTGTAGTACACTGGCAATGGCACATATCTGCACAGATTTCATCAGCTCAGCTCAGAATATAACATTTTAAAGGTACATTTGTGACAGAGATGATGGGGATGACTAAGCCAACAACCTTAGCCACTAGAGAGAAGGATACTAAAAATAAACCTTATGTATTTCACAAACTTACCTACACTCTTTAAAGTGTTACAATAACATCTAAGTTCTCTCAAAGAGAGTCCAGCAAGAAGCCATCAATCCCAGGGAGGCGGCATTTATTTCACTTCTAACTTATGTGCTAGAAGGGCAGCCTCACTAAAGGTGTGCTCATGAGAGCTCATCTCCCTCTTTTTAGGGAGCCACAGGACAGAAGGAACATTCATCCACGTCTGACCTTCTTACAGACCCACGGAAGAGGAACTTCACAGCTAGAGGCTTGGAGACCATCTTTGCTGATGGTACCACACTTCTGTACCAAGCTGTTTGAAGCAATTCTGAAAAGAACCAAAAAATCAGTCACTTAAGATGACATGCAGTAAAGGAGTGCTCAGGCATGGAAAAAAAAAAAAAAGAGCAAATTCTTTCTCCCATTCAGACCTCATTTCTCTCAGTTCCCAAAACTGCAGAATAAAAATTACTCATTGTCCTCTTTAAATGTCCTCTCTTTTTCTTCTTGCCCTTATCAACTATTGATTTCCTTCCTTGTTTCCTTTTCTTTTCCTCTCCTCTCCATCCATTATCTTTGATCTATTTCCCCAGACATATAATTTCTTTTCCCCTTTCCTTTTCTCTTCTCCCTCTCTCTCTCTCTCTCTCTGCACTCTTTTGAAGACCTTACCTTGAGACATTTAAGGCTGATCCATCTTCCCACCTCCAGCCAGAACTGTCTCTCAGACCAATCCAGTAAAATTCCTGACTGAGGAGATGTTGGAGCTGGATCTAAATGAGAGGTTGCAGAAGATGAAAAAAGGTAGGAAAAAATGCAAAATGTTTAAAAAGAGATGTAGGGTCATGGTAATGCTGTTATTCCTTACACCCTGTCTCATCACTGTTATTTATGAACTGAATATGTGTGTCCCCTCCCTCCCTAGATTGCTATGTTGAAGCTCTGATATCACAAAGTGACGGCATTTGGAAGTAGCCTTTGGACAATAACTAGGTTTAGATGAGGTCTTCAGGGTGGGCCCACACTAAAAATGGGATCGAAAGTGAAAGGGAAGTCGCTCAGTCGCACCCGACTCTGCGACCCCATGGACTGTAACCTACCAGGCTCCTCCATCCATGGGATTCTCCAGGCAAGAATACTGGAGTGGGTTGCCATTTCCTTCTCCAGGGGATCTTCCCAACCCAGGGATTGAACCCAGGTCTCCCGTCTTGCAGCCAAACACTTTAACCTCTGAGCCACCAGGGAAGCCTCCCCGCCAGAAAAATGGGATTAGTGCTCTTAAAGAAGAGGAGAAGGCTTCCCAGGTGGCTTAGTGGTAAAGAATCCACCTGCCAATACAGTAGACATAAGAGACATGGGTTTATCACTGGATCAGGAAGATCCACTGGAGGAGGGCATGACAACCCATTCCAGTATTCTTGTCTAGAGAATTTCATGGACAGAGGAGCTTGGAGGGCTACAGTCCATACGGTCACAAAAAGTCAAACATGACTGAAGCAACTTAGCATGCAGTCTCTCACAACCACATGAGAGGGCAGCTGTCTGCAAGCCAGGAAGGAGTTTCTCACCAGAAACCAAGTCTACCGGCACCTTGATTTTGGACTTGGCCTCCAGAACTCTGAGAAAGAAATGTCTGCAGCCTAAACTCCCCCACCCTGTCTATGGTTTATAGCAGTCCTAGCAGACCGAAACAACCACCTACTCCAAAAAACTACTCTCTCTTTCAAACCTTCGTTCTAGAGATGCGTTGGTGGCAGAGTGCAATACTTCCTAGAACTGAACTTCATGCCTATAATTACATTCTTAGATCATGACAGATAAGATAGCTATTACATCTCTACCTTCCACTGCAACTTCTTCCTTGATTAGATGGAGCACCAAATAGGTATTCAGATAAACACCAGATAAATATATATTCAGATAACTTGGAAAGAAGAAAAGCTAAATACTGTGAACACACTCATATTTCACATCATCATTTAACATATATGTTATTATTAAACTTGCAACAATATATTTGCATTGTTGTTTTTTCCCCCACTAAACTCCCATTCTCCAAGTCCTCATCAGTCTTGTATATGGCAAGAAAAAATAAGCACAGTTCTTAAAGAAAATGCTGATGATAAGGTTAAGTTGGTTACATTCTTTACATGTCCCAAGCTACCCACTAGAACAGAAATAAGATTCTTTGCTCTGTTGAGTCTGACCAGCAAATGAAGGAATTTATATCCTAATGGAATTGTCTCTAGAAATAAAATGAACTAAAATAAAGATTAACCCAGAATATTAATTTTGTATAGGATTTGGTGCTAGTGTAATAAATATAATCTGTATGCAGGTCAGAAAGCAACAGTTAGAACTGGACATGGAACAATAGACTGGTT
>SJYC01058064.1:0-26142 GCA_006408675.1 Madoqua kirkii | reverse complement strand
GGCAGAACCAATACAGTACTGTAAAATAGAATAAAGCATTAAAAAAATAAAAATAAAAATAAAAAAAAGAATTAAAAATTTGTCAACATTCTAGCCAATTGTTTCAAGAACATGTGCAACATCAGTAATCATCAAGGAACTAAAAATTAAAAGGGGAAGAGGGGGAGGGATAAATTTGGAGTTTGCAATTAACACATACACACTTCTATATATGAACTAGCTAACTAACAAGGACCTACTGTATAGCACAGGAAACCATACTCAGTATCTTATAACTTGTAATGAAAAATAACCTGAAAAAGAATATATATAATACAGATATGTGTGTGTGTGTGTCTGTCACATTCTGTGTGTCAAACTGAATCACTCTGCTGTATATCAGAAACTAACACAACACTGTAAATCAACTACGTGTGTGAGTGTGTGTGAAAGTCGCTCAGTCGTGTCCAACTCTTTGCAATCCCATGAACTATACAGTCCATGGGATTCTCCAGGCCAGAATATTGGAGTGGGGAGCCTTTCCCTTCTCCAGGGGATCTTCTCAACCCAGGGATTGAATATAAGTCTCCCACATTGCAGGCGGATTCTATACCAGCTGAACCACAGGAAAGCCCATACCTCAATTAAAAAAAAAAAAAAAAACACAATTTAAAAATGCTTCAAACAAACAAAATACACAATGTTACCACTGAAATACTAGAATAGCTTTTGTTAAAAAGACTGAGAACTTCAAGTGTTGGCAAGCAAGTGAACAACCAGTTTTCATGCAATGTTGGTGAGAGACAAAGCAGCGCAATCATTGTAGGAAATTATTTTGCAGTCTCATACAATGTATGTGTGTGTGTGTGTGTGTGTGTGTGTGTGTGTGTGTGTATTTATACATGGTTAACCTTATTTATATTTTATATATATTTATAAAATACACATACACATTCACAATCTAAGGCCCAGCAAATCTGCTTCATATAAAGAGAATGCATATCTGCATAAATCTAGCCCATGAATATTCATGGCAGTCTGCTCATAATAAGCTAACCCTGAAGACAATCCTGATGTCCATGTACAAGATATAGGACTATTAAATTGTGAGATATTGATACAATGGAACATTACTCAGAAAGAAAAAATGAACTACTGACAAATGCAGCAACACGGATAACTTTCAAAACTATACTGACCTTAAAAAGAAGGAAGAATGCGCACTCTTTGAACCTCTGATTCTCTCCTAATTCAACATTTACTGCAGGCACCTACTTTTTCCTCCAAGTGTTCTTACTGACTTGTCTCATGTGACTTTGTTGACTAGTGCCATTTTCTTGACACATTTCTCCCTTGAATTTGTGATTATACAGTCATTGTAGAAATTTAGTTTCCATTTTGATCAGTGATCCACAGTGAGCACAATATGAGCACCAGAATGTGCTGGACATTTAGATCTTCAAAGCTTGTATTCGGAACATTTCTCTACACTAAGTAGCATTACAGTGTGAAAAGATATATATTTTTTTGTTTCCAAGGTTTCTGGTTGAAATATTAACTATATAGTAAAGGTTTACTACTGAGTGACATTCTCAGGAGTAGAATAAAGTAAAAATAAAATTTAAAAAAATTAAAAATAAATGTAAAGTGAAAAAAAATAATAGTTAAAAAAAAAAAGAATGGAAGAAATGACCAGGGCTTCTAGGAAAGGGTGCAGAGCTTCCAAGCCCTCTGGGAGCACCCCATTCTCCCCAGATTTCCTTGGGCTACAGGTATGGATGCAATCTGAACCCAGTTTCTCTGTGCACTAATGTCAAGGTTTCATTACACAGACAAAGTTGATTAAATCAGCATGGCCAGTGGCAACTGATTCAACCTCCAGTCCCTCTCCTCAAAGGTGTGTGGGGTAGTAAGGGAGGTGCCAGAAAGTTTCTATCCTCTAATTACAAGCTTGTTCCCCTGGCAACCAGCCTCTGTCCTTAAGTTTCCTACTTCAAAAAGTCACTTTATTTATATTACAAAAGATGCCTTTGCAGTGAAGAAAGAATTCATAGGGCTTGTACTCCATCTTAGGCCTGTTCATGCTGATCATGCTTGGCCACCTTTCCAGTAGACTCTGAACTCTGTGTTTAGTGTCTATGAAAACAAGAACAGAAGGATACCTTGAAGATGATATCCAGGTTACTCATTGCCTAAGAGAAAACATACATTAATCACCCCTTCCTCCAGACAGGCCATAAATTTTTCTGGTATCTATCAGAGTGTAACCTCGGGTTTATTGATTATTGGCTATTTGACTGTTTGAGCACATGAGCACATAGCACATGAATGATGGGGTTATTGGGACTGTATTTTCTTGGTTTATGTAAGTCTCAAGGAATTTGGAGTGGAGGGCTCAGACACGTACACATGGGGTATAACAGATTTTTACAAATGCTGGTTGGGGTTCTTCACAAAGAGGAGACTCTGCCTTGGGCCCACCGGTGTAATAAACTGCACTCCACTATCTGCATTGTCCTTCTGAGTGAGTTTGTTTCCCAGAATGCGTGACTACAACACCAGCTCTTCTCACTTAAGATATTCCACAGTGGATATAGGGGCTCTGGCCAGAAACAGGTAAGATGGCTCTGGCTCTGGCGAGAAACAGGTAAGATGACCAACCATATAAATATATTTATTATAAATCATAAAAATCACACAAATTCTACCTGTTTTATTTTATTTTATTTTTACTTTATTTTACTTTACAATACTGTATTGGTTTTGCCATACATCAACATGAATCCGCCATGGGTGTACATGAGTTCCCAATCCTGAACCCCCCTCTCACCTCCCTCCCCATATAATCTCTCTGGGTCATCCCAGTGCACCAGCCCCAAGCATCCTGTATCCTGCATTAAACCTAGACTGGCGAATCGTCCCTCTCCCACAAAGTCCAAAGTCTGTTCTATACACCTGTGTCTCTTTTGCTATCTCGCATGCAGGATTATCATCACCATCTTTCTAAATTCCATATAGACGTGTTAGTATACTGTATTGGTGTTTTTTCTTTCTGGCTTACTTCACTCTGTATAATCTACCCATTTTAAAAAATGTTCTTTTTTTTTTTTCTTTTCAGGCTTTGGAAATGTTGTTTCCTATATCTGTATATCCTTATCCTACATTAAAACCCCTCCTTCACTGAATCCCCACCTTATCTTACTTGTGCTTTACATTTCAGCTAACATGGTCCTCCCACTGAGACTACCCATGAACTCTGTGGGCTCCTAAAGCATTATCTATTTGCCTTATCACTGCATTTCTCCAATCCTATGGAGATTGTGTACTTAATTAGCTGTAACTCTGTCCTCTATCCCTTGTCTCCATCTAAGTGTAGGTAGTAATACAGACAACAAACTGGCCAAGTCTGTATTGTTTCTCATTTATCATCTGGTTAACTTTTGCTTCACACACACACACACACACACACACACACACACACACACACAGAGTCTGCTCATTTTACTCAAAGAGAAACAATTTGGCTTATTGCATCTCATTCCAAATAACTTATCACCTCATCTAATTCCAATAAATGGCTCTGAATTACCACAGTAATTTGTTCTACCAGATTTTCTTTATATAGATATGATATAATTTTCAATCTTTCACTAATTTCAGAATACTAGCTTCTATAGAGTCATGTCTCCTCTTGAAGTCCATTTCAAAACAACCGCATGTTACAGAAATGTCATTTGCCTCAGCCTATCAAATATGTTCTGGCGTCACACAATTCTTTGGGCTTTCCTGGTGGCTCAGCTGATAAAGAAACCATCCACATGTGGGAGACCTGGGTTCAATCCCTGGGTTGGGAAGATACCCTGGAGAAGTGAACAGCTACACACTCCAGCATTCTAGCCCAGAGAATTCCAAGGACTGTATAGACCACAGGGTCACAAGAGTCAAACAGAACTGAGCAACTTTCACTTCATTTACACAGTTCCTTAACACACCTCTTTTCCACCAGATCTTGGATGGAAAAAAGAAATACGACATCTAGTTTTTTACTTATAGGAAGGAAAACTTAAGATTATGTGGACATATGGATGACATCTAATTCAACACTCACATAAATTTCTCCATTTAAAACATTCACATGCCTAAACAGTCACAACTAAATTTTATTATGTATTCATGCCACTGTTTCCATTTTATAGTCAGATCATATAAAATGAGTGCATTGCTGTATGTGAATCAAATTTCTAAAATATCAAATTCCTTAAATTTTCTGAAGGAAATTACTTTAAAGGAAAAAAATTCTCTAGTAATAGACATTTAACTCTCCTAAAAGTTTTTAAAGCAAGCTCTTGGTTCTTACTTAAACAACTCATATTCTGCAGTATCTTTAACATATCAGTGTTTAATGGTTGCTTTTTGTCACCTTCACATTAAAACTGGACATTTATGAAACCTTTGACTTCTTACTTTAAACTTCAAATGAATTATGCTACTCTGAAATCTGCCTCTTTATCTTTCTCATAATATAGGGACAATACCACCTGCTTTTTTGGATATAATATAAGGATATGATCCATAGTGTGTGTTCAAGAAAAACAATTATTACTCTAGTCATTCCCCCTTTCTCAAACAAGATTCTGCTTCAGCCTCTGCTGAGTTTCTGTCACATAGGCTCTGTCTCCTTAGCTGAATCTGCCAAAAATAACTACAATTGAGAGAAAACACATTCTGCTTTTCTATTAGAAGAGTAAAATCTATATGTAAAAAAGTAAAATCTAATATTCAGTTATTAGAAGGAAATGAGCATCAATTGTGCAATTCTGATAACAGTGCATAATACTGACCATTCTGCTTCAAAGAATAACTATTAAGTTTCAGAACCTATAGAAAACATTTGAATAAGGCCATGCTGCTGAGTTCTCCAGTTCTGACAACACGTGAACTCTGCTAAACTATCAAACTTTAAACACACACTCCCTCAAGACACAAGAGAGGGGCTATGGTTGTTGTTCCTACCTAGAAGAATTTGGCAAGTTAAACAGTTCCCCTTAAAAGAAAAAAAAAATGTAGAGAGAAAAATGTCTCAACAAATCACAGAAACTTCTCCAATCCTTATTTTAGATCCAAAAAGAAAACTGCCATATTCCCCTACTCTGGCCTCCTCATCCCTCAACTTCATCAGAAACAAGAGTGAGGGTAAGACATTCTGAAAAGTTAGGCTTCCTCAATAATCCTTAACACAATTATGCAATAAGGTAGTTTCACTGAGTTAGAGTTGGGATGGAGAGTACAAACAAAGCGTGGTCCACTGGAAAAGGGAATGGCAAACCGCTTCAGTATTCTTGCCTTGAGAACCATATGAACAGTATGAAAAGACAAAAAGGCAGGACACTGAAAGATGAACTGCCCAGGTCGGGAGGTGTCCAATATGCTACTGGAGATCAGTGAAGAACTAACTTCAGAAAGACTGAAGGGACACAGCCAAAGCAAAAACATACCCAGTTGTGGAAATGATTGGAGATGGAAGTAAAGTACAATTTTGTAAAGAGGAATATTACATCAGTTCAGTTCAGTTGCTCAGTCATGTCCGACTCTTTGCGACCCTATGAATCAAAGCACACAGGCCTCCCTGTCCATCCCCAACTCCCAGAGTTCACTCAAACTCACATCAATCGGGTCAGTGATGACATCCAGCAATCTCATCCTCTGTCGTCCCCTTCTCCTCCTGCCCACAATCTCTCCCAGCATCACAGTCTTTTCCAGTGAGTCAACTCTTCGCATGAGGTGGGCAAAGTACTGGAGTTTCAGCTTCAGTATAATTCCCTGCAAAGAAATCCCTGGGCTGATCTCCTTCAGAATGGAGATCCCTGGTTGGATCTCCTTGCAGTCCAAGGGACTCTCAAGAGTCTTCTCCAACAACACAGTTCAAAAGCGTCAATTCTTTTGTGCTCAACTTTCTTCACAGTCCGACTCTCACATCCATACATGACCACAGGAAAAACCATAGCCTTGAATACACGGACCTTAGTCGGCAAAGTAATGTCTCTGCTTTTGAACATGCTATCTAGGTTGGTCATAACTTTTCTTCCAAGGAGTAAGAGTCTTTAATTTTATGGCTGCAGTCACCATCTGCAGTGATTTTGGAGCCCCCAAAAATAAAGTCTGACACTGTTTCCACTGTTTCCCCATCTATTTCCCATGAAGTGATGGGACCGGATGCCATGATCTTTGATTTCTGAATGTTGAGCTTTAAGCCAACTTTTTCACTCTCCTCTATCACTTTCATCAAGATGCTTTTTAGTTCCTCTTCATTGTCTGCCATAAGGGTGGTGTCATCTGCATATCTGAGGTTATTGATATTTCACCTGGCAATCTTGATTCCAGCTTGTGCTTCTTCCAGTCCAGCATTTCTCATGATGTACTCTGCATATAAGTTAAATAAGCAGGGTGACAATATACAGTTTTGATGTACTCCTTTTCCTATTTGGAACCAGTCTGTTGTTTCATGTCCAGTTCTAATAGTTGCTTCCTAACCTTCATATAGGTTTCTCAAGAGGCATATCAGGTGGTCTGGCATTCCCATCTTTTTCAAATTTTTCCACAGTTTATTGTGATCCACACAGTATTGCATAGGAACCTGAAAAGTTAGATCCATGAATCAAGGCAAATTGGAAGTAATCAAACATGAGATGGCAAGAGTGAACAGCAACATTTTAGAAACCAGTGAACTAAAATGAACTGGAAAGGGTAAATTTAACTCAGATGACCATTATACCTACTACTGTGGGCAAGAATCCCTTAGAAGAAACGAAGTAGTCATCACAGTCAATAAAACAGTCTGAAATTAAGTACTTGGATGCAATTTCAAAAACGATAACTCATCTCTGTACGTTTTCAAGGCAAACCATTCAAATTCACATTAATGAAGCTTATGCCCCAACGAATAATGCTGAAAGCTGAGGCTCAATAGATCTATGAAGACCTACAAGACTTTCCAGAACTAAGCCCCAAAACGATGTCCTTTTAATTATAGGGGACTGGAATGCAAAAGTAGGAAGTCAAGAGATAGCTGGAGTAACAGGCAAATTTGGCCTTGGAGTACACAATGAAGCAGAGCAAACACTTCATTGAGTTTTGCCAAGAAAACGCAATGGTCATAGCAAATACCCTCTTCCAACAACACAAGAGTAAACACACATGGACATCACCAGATGGTCAACACCGAAATCAGACTGATTACATTCTTTGCAGTCAAAGATGGAGAAGTTATACACGGTAAGCAAAAACAAGACCGGGAGCTGACTGTAGCTAAGATCTTGAACTTCTTATTGCCAAATTCAGACTTAAATTGAAGAAAGTGGGGAAAACCACTAGACCATTCAGGTATGACCTAACTCAAATCCCTTACGATTATACAGTGGAAGTAAGACATAGAGTCAAGGGATTAGATTTGATACACAGACTGCCTGAAGAACTATGGACAGAGGTTCATGACATTATACAGGAGGCAAGGATCAAGACAATCACCAAGGGGGGGAAAAGGTGCAAAAAGGAAAATGATTGTCAGAGGAGGCCTTACAAATAATGGTGATAAGAAGAGAAGTGAAAGGCAAGGGAGAAAAGGAAAGATATAACCATTTGAATGAAGAGTTTGAAAAAGTAGAAAGGAGAAATAAGAAAGCCTTCCTCAGTGATCAATGCAGAGATATACAGGAAAATAACAGAATGGGAAAGACTAGAGATTTCAAGAAAATTAGAGACACCAACGGAACATTTCATGCAAAGATAGGCTCAATAAGGACAGAAATGGTATGGACCTGACAGAAGAACATATTAAGGAGAGGTAACAAGAATACACAGAACAACTATACAAAAAAGATTTTCACAACTCAGATAATCACAATAGTATGGCCATTCACATAGAGTCAGACAGAATGCGAATTCAAGCAGGCCTTAGGAACAAAGTTAGCAGAGGTGATGGAATTCCAGTTGAGCTATTTCAAATTCTAAAAGATGATATTGTGAAAAAGCTGCATTCAATATGCCAGCAAATTTGGAAAACTCAGCAATGGCCACAGGACTGGAAATGATCAGTTTTCATTCCAGTCCCAAAGAAACGCAATGCCAAAGAATTCTGAAACTACTGCAAAATTGTACTCATCTCAAAGTAATGCTCAAAATTCTCCAAGCCAAGCTTCAACAGTACACAAACTGAATTCCCAGGTGTTCAAGCTGAATTTAGAAAAGGCAGAGAAACCAGAGATCAAATTGCCAACATCCGCTGGATCATCAAAAAAGCAAGAGAATTCCAGAAAAACATCTACTTCTGCTTTATTGACTACGCCAAAGCCTTTGACTCTGTGGATTACAACATACTGTAGAAAAATCTGAAAGAGATGGGAATACCAGACCACCTGACCTGCCTCTTGAGAAATATGTGTGCAGGTCAGGAAGCAACAGTTAGATTTGGACATGGACCAACAGAATGATTAAAAATTGGGAAAGGAGTACATCAAGGCTGTATATTGTCACTCTTCTTATTTAACTTATATGTAGGGTACATCATGAGAAACACTGGGCTGGATAAAATACAAGCTGAAATCAAGATTGCCAGGAGAAATATCAATAAGCTCAGATATGCAAATGACACCACCCTTATGGCAGAAAGGGAAAAAGAAGAAAGCTAAAGAGGAGAGTGAAAAAGTTGGCTTAAAACTCAATATTCAGAAAACTAAGATCATGGAATCTGGTCCCATCACTTTATAACAAATAGATGGGGAGACAGTGTCAGACTTTATTTTGGGGGGCTCTGAAATCACCGCAGATGGATGGTGACTGCAGCCACGAAATTAAAGATGCTTGCTCCTTGGAAGGAAAGCTATGACCAACCTAGACAGCATATTGAAAAGCAGAGACATTACTTTGACAACAAAGATCCATCTCGTCAAAGCTATGGTTTTTCCAGTAATTATGTATGGATGTGAGTGTTAGACGATAAAGCTGAGAGCCAAAGAATTAATGCTTTTGAACTGTAGTGTTGGAAGAGACTGATGAGAGTCCCTTGGACTGCAAGGATATCCAACCAGCCCATCCTAAAGGAAATCAGTCCTGAGTGTTCATTGGAAGGACTGATGCTAAAGCTGAAACTCCAATACTTTGGCCACCTGATATGAAGAGCTGACTCATTGGAAAAGACCCTCATGGCTCAGAAAGATTGAAGGTGAGAGTAGAAGGGGATGACAGAGGATGAGATGGTTGGATGGCATCACCGACTCAAAGGACATGAGTTTGAGTTCACTCCATGGGTTGATGATGGACAGAGAGGCCTGGCATGCTGCAGTCCATGGGCTCACAAAGAGTCAGACACAAAAGAGCAACTGAACTGAAATGTACTAAGGTAAATTTCCCCCTTTATAAATGTACTTACCTTTTATAAACTATACTTATTTAAAGATGCTGTGAAAGAATTCACCCAATATTCCCATTCAGAAACATATTTTAGAAATTATGGGTACCACCACACTGATCTCCTTGACTTACTTTGCATGTTAACATTTGACCTTCCTATAAGGCTTGCATTTCTCCCACAGAAGACAGGATGTTTTAACCATTTCAGGAGCCTCTGGATGAGAAAACCTGGGTTTCAGCTTTATAATTTATTTGCTGAGTGATCTGAAATAAATTAACTTGTTTAATTGTTAATTTTTCTCATTTGTAAGACAGGGTAACACTAATAACTATCTCATAGGATTATGAGTGGATAAACAGTAGTAGACATGTTGACATCTAGTTTAGTGACTGACAAAGATTATCTCCCCACTGATGACAGACAGAAGATGAGGACAAAGATCTATGATCACCATGACTTCCTCAGAATCCCTGTGCCACTAACAGTCTGTAAACTCCAGCAGCTGTCACCATATACTGCTAATTTATATCATGTATATTGTTAAAAACTAACAAATTAAATATCTGGCATCTCTCACATACCAATAACACACACTGAGGACCACTGTTATCAACAAACATTCAAGGGCAACTGTAATCACATCGTTCAGCGTTGTAGAGTTCTTGCCCTACAAACTGATCCCCCAGACTGTACCTGAACTATATCCATACTAAGTGACCTAAAACTTTGTCATTCAGTTGTTCTTTTTTTTTTTTTTTAATCACTCTCTACCGCAGAATTTTTTTTGGAAATAGTGTTCCAGAGGGTAAGGTAAGCACTGGAGAATATGCTACAAATGCTTTGCTTCCAAAATAGTTTTTAAAAATTGAGCAAAAGGATACAGAGCTGTGACACCTCAACTTTTTGACAAATAAAACATGACTATTTCAGAACACTCCACTGGATAAAATGAAAAAGTCACATAACATGGGTATTTGCTAACATTCATTTTGGAGATTAGTTATTAACCAGCACTCTATTATTATTTTTAATCTATTTCTATTTCATTCAGTTCAGTTCAGTTCAGTTGCTGAGTCATGTCTGACTCTTTGCAACTCCATGAACCACAGCACACCAGGCCTCCCTGTCCATCATCAACTCCCGGAGTTTACTCAAACTCACATCCATTGAGTCAGTGATGCCATCCAGCCATCTCATCCTCGGTCGTCCCCTTCTCCTCCTGCCCCCAATCCCTCTCAGCATCAGGGTCTTTTCCAATGAGTCAATTCTTCACATGAGATGGCCAAAGTACTGGAGTTTCAGCTTCAGCATCTGTCCTTCCAAGACCCAGAATTGATCTCCTTCAGGATGGACTGGTTGGACCTCCTTACAGTCCAAGGAACTCTCCAGAGTCTTCTCCAATACCACGGTTCAAAAACATCAATTCTTTGGTGCTCAGCTTTCTTCACAGTCCAACTCTCACATCTATACATGACCACTGGCAAAACTATAGCCTCAACTAGATGGACCTTTGTTGGCAAAGTAATGTCTCTGCCTTTTAATATGCTATCTAGGTTGTTCATAACTTTCCTTCCAAGGAGTAAGTATCTTTTAATTTCATGGCTACAATCACCATCTGCAGTGATTTCGGAGCCCTCAAAAATATTTTATTGAAATTCATCATCGCTGTAAGAAATGGATCATATTACAATCTATTAATATATTGTCTTGCACTGATAATAGCTTTAAACAAACTGACTGTTCTCAATACAATTTCAATTAAGCTACATTTCTTGTCTGTATTCAGACAAGAACAAATAAGGACATAGGAAAGGCTGGTGACACTACGGAGTCATCTCCAAGGGTTTCTAAAATATCCTTCCTTTCCATAGCTGCCATGGGGACACAGAGCTCCAGTCTAGATTTATATTTAATTAAACCAAAAATTTTGATCAGATATTGTATTCTGATTACCCACATGGATTTATCCTGGTCATGCTAATTCTTACATAATTAATTAATGAGACATTAATGTACAAGAATGAACCTACCTTTACAAGAAAACCATATAAAGAAAGATATTATAACACAAATGAATGGTGACTGAATATTATACATAAAATAAACACAAAAGACCTTGTGGAAGAAGGCAGCCCTCCTGGGTACCATGGGAACTAGGTAATTGTTTTCCCAGTTTTTCTTGTGCTTCATAAAAAAAAACATTGACAGGATGCAGCAAAAACAAAGGCTCAAGCAAAGCCTACTCTTTCCAGCTGCAGGACTAGAAAGAGGGCAACCTTGCAAGACAGAAAAAATTTAAATGGCAAACATCCTCCCCTAGCCAAAGAACATAGACACAGAAAACAAAACCAGGCCCCAAAACCAATGTCTCATGCTCACCTCAGTCAAGAAAGGTAAATAGGGAGCTGAGGTGTCCAGCTTTCCCCTGCTGTAAAGGGGCACCCCTTCTCTTTAGAAGAACTGGAGGCCTGAATGGGCACAAGGGCTCTGTTCCACTGGCAGTGGGGACAGATGCCATGTGGAGACCCAGGTGTCTACCATCAGGAGCAGGAACAATACATACTCCCCCTCCTAAGCCACTGGGTGTCAGAACAGCTTCACTCCTGCTGGAACTTCTCCCTACCCCTCTTGGTGTCACTAGAGGTCACATGTGGATCAACAAGAAGGGCCCTTCCCTCTCCTGGGCACCTGGGAGAGCCTGAACTCTCCCTGCCCTGGGAATATCCAGGAGGCACCTCCCAGCCCGCTCTTCTGCTGGCCTGTGGTCAGAGACAGCCTGCCTTACAGAGCAGCATTTAAAGGTATAACATGGTTAGACTTTGCCTTTAAATGAACCACTCTGATAGGGTGTGTGTGCTGGGGTGACGATTAAAAAGAGGAAGGATTCTGAGAGTAACAGAGAAAAAAGAAAACCAACAGTGTGTAGTGTTGAAAAGTCAAGGGAGAAATCAAAAAATTGGGAAAAGACCAATAGTGAAAAGTACAGCCAAGCACCCTGATGAGAGGTCAGAAACATTTTATCGGATTTGGCAATTAGATGATTCTCACTGGAGACTCTAGATTCAGGAGGCTACAACCATAACACAGAGCTGTGGAAGGTAAACTGAGAATGTGACCAGCAGCAATACAGACTCATAGTATCAGAAACTGGAAGGAAACAAGGAAGGAAGAGTGTCTAGAAAGATTATTTGTATTACTTTTGGAAAGTGAAATAAGTATTATATATATTTTTAAGTGATTCTAGTTGAGTCATGTTTAGAGGCTGCCACAAGGTAAGATGGGGAGGAAGAAGGTGGAGCCACTAAAGAAAGGACACAATGACAGGACAGGCCTAGGGGAAGAGGGACACCAGGGTTAAGGATGCTGAGAACAAGTCAGCCTTGAACAAAAAGAGGCATTTCATCCTTCGGGAATGAAAAGAGTACAGGAGTTTCTAGATAGTAGGAGCCTGAAGAACATTGGAAGAGACAGATCTACATCCCTTGATAAAAAGAAGAATGAAACCAGCTGCCCAGAGTGATGGCCAAGCAAATGTAGAATTAGTCTTGAGCTACCCATGTTCTGGTCTAACCTGGCTCAAGTCAGACATGGACAAGCAATCACTGGCAGAAGAAACATTTAAAAACCCTCATTGAACCATCTTTCATAAGATAATTTATTTCATAATTTGGTTTATGAGTTAAAATTGCACTCAGCAATAATTCAGAGAGTTAAGTACTAACAAAAGTCAGTGCTCATGTTATTAAAAAATCAACCTTCAAGTTGAGGTAAAATCCATAATGTCATTAAAATAGTAAGGACAGTCTTAAAAGTATTATCTTATATGGCAGGAGCCAGCATGAGGAACCTCACCCATGGCAAAGGTCATGAGGAAGGAGGCTCGGCATACACAAAGGCGAGATTGAGCCTCAAACCACAATACAATGCAATAAACATATTATTAATCGTTAACCTAAGAAATAAAAAAGTTTCCAAAATGTTTAACCACTGATTTTAGTATTCTGAATATACAAATTGCACTCCTTTGCATCAGGAGCAGTCCCAGACTTAATTAGAATTACAAAGAAGCATACAGAACATCTAGTCCAGCTCCTCAATTTGAGAGACAAAACTGGCCCAGGGAAGGGAAATTTACCAAGATTCATTTTAGGCAAAAGTGGAATTAAAATCCAGGTATCTGGATTCACAGTTTAGTGTGCTTCCCTGAAGTATCACAGATATAAATAACCTCATCTAATTTCATCTGGGAAGCAAATTCAGAGACTGAGTGGAACTTCAAGGATTGTGCTGAATCTTCTGTTTTATCATACTCCAAAGCACCTTCCATACAAATAGATAATAAACAATATTATAATCCAGAGGAAAATTATTCAAATTACCAGTCAATACTATGCTATTCAAAACATATTATTCAAGATCTTTTCCAAGTAACAACATAGCACATATAATGTTCAGGCTCTTCTAACAGCTTTGTCAGACTCATTTCTATGGAAAGCACTCAGCCAAAACAAGTAAAGTAATAAACTACAACAAAATAACCAACAAACTAGCACTTTTAACCCCATGACCTTTGATTCTAAGTCTGTAGTCACAATGGACCACTGATTTGCATCTACCACCAATCAAAACAGCAAAACAAATCTTATGAACGCTCAGTGGCTTACATCACTGACCTTGTATATATTACCTTCCAGAAAATCATTCTGAAGAACTGAATCATCTGGATCATTTTTATTACACACTCAGTCTTGAGACAGTATGCACAGTGCTAGCTAAAATGTACTTCATGGAACACCTTCTTTCCTAACGAACATCTATGTCAGGTGTATTTATAGCCACTGCCTTCAATCAGTACATTTCCAGGGATGAAAAATAAAATTATCTCAACAACACTCTCCTATAGAGATTCGAAATAAGACCTAAGAATCTAGGTAGACGGCCTTTGAAAAGACAACAAAAGATCTGTAATGTAAAATGTATGTTAAGATTTATTCAGAAGGACACTGTTCAATGAGAACATGAAGAGGCTTGGGTACAGTTACAGAATTTAGATCTTGTGGCTCTTTCAGCCTGTTGCAGAGACTCTCTTCATATACTCAAGATTATTATCATTACTCCTCTCCTCCTCCTCCTCATGATTCCTCTGAAATGTGGACATATATCTTTGTTTCTTCCTTAGACATTTTTCTATTTAGGCACTTTTTACTTCTAATTCATTACAAAGGCAGAACATGCTTCCCCCTACTGGGAAAATATTAAATTACAAAGTACATAGGAACATAACATGTTCCTAAGTATCAAGAAACCAAATTTCTGAGAAAAATAAAATGTTAAGGAAATGTTAAGGAACCAGGTGCACAGACTTTTCTGACTGTTTTACCACAGAAAAATACTTCTACATTCTGTTTAGAGCTCCTCACATGCATTGCTTTAGTCTCATTAACTCTCATTAATGACTTATAAAGTAATCATCTAGCCTACTATCCCCCAAAGAAGTCCAATTAGCAAGTCTGGGAAAATGATTAATCTGTAACTTTTTCTGTTTTAAAGACTTTATCAGCTAAATGAAGACATTTCTGGAAAATGCATTGAAACAGATGATTTAGGAACACAATTGCATTTTTAATCATTTTGAACATTTGTTAATCCATTAATTTTCAATGTTCCTATTATTTCATGTAGTTTATTTTTAATAGAGTAGAGGTTAATTTTTTAACTGACTTTCATTTACAATTTTAGGTTGCATTTTTTAATTCAGTAACCAAGAAAGTAGTAAGCATGACTGCATTTTCCATTCCAAACCCTCCACAAAATCAACTTATCCCCTGAAAAGTAGTTTACTTGTTTCACGTGTTCAGTATTTCAATTGTTGTTTTTCTTAATTACTTAATATACAAAATATAAAAATATCTGAAACTTTATTGTTGCAAATAATAATCCATCAATAAAACATTTAAATAAGTATAATGCCTATTTAATTCATACATGGAAGATTAGAATTTCTCCTTCCATGTAAAACTAAATCTCACAAAAGAAAGCATTTCTTTTGATGCTGAAGGGCTAAGGGGAAGAAAGTTATTACTTTTAGTTTTGCTGTAGGTAAGTTCCTAAGAACCTAAGGAACAAAACTGCACTGTAGTCAATTTGATGATGAAGCAACTCATTATCGAGACATTCACTCCCCCGCGCAAAAAAAAAAAAAAAAAGCCTTTAGTTTTTATAAAGGTAAATGTAGATTGCTACAGATATCTTGGGTACCTTTAGTAGTTATATAGCACTGTTTCAAGATAAATGGAAGTAATCAGGTTAATATTTCTTTCATACAGAAGTTCCTGTGTATGTGTGTGTTTAAACAACCCTTCAAAAAAACACAAAAGACAAGATATTTATATTCCTCTGGGAATTAAATCTCTTTTAACATTAAGGTACACACACACAGACACACACACACACACACAAACTGCATACTTGGTACAACAGTTGATCAATTGCGGAGGGTTCCCAGGGACCAGCATCTCCCAGAGCACACAATCATCACACTTCAAATAAACTGATATGCATTTCAGCCACTTCCACATTCACAAACAGAACACGCATAATTTAATCTAGGTTAATGCTAAGTCTTTCCATAGGAAAGACTGTAATTAGACTAAGGAAATCAAAATCACTTCTCAGTCAGAAGGGAGAGAAAATAAGAGAAAAGAAAGGGGGGAAACGGAAAGAAAAGGGGAAAGGCGGAAAAAAAAATGATTTGTAGATAAGAAGAAGCTCATCAAACACCACATTGATCACCATTCACTCCAGACTGACTTCCCTTCCCTTGGTGGAGTTAAAACATCCCGGTGGACCACGCAGCTCCTTAACGTCGCTCCATCAGTGATCCTAAAGGGCACTGTCTTCACAGGCAGCGCCGGCCGCTCCGGGCTACCCGGATTCAGTCGCGGACGGAGTGAGGAAGTAGCACCGGCCTCCCAAGGACCAGCTCCGCCGCGGCTCTGGGCGAGCATCGTCCAGGGCAGTTTCCGCGAAGGAGACAGGCGTCCTCCCGTACTCCGCTCCCCGAGCCCCGCCGCAGCGACCGGAGCCGGCGGTCTGAGCCCACCCGGGGGCAAGTCCTACCTTCGGCCAGCAAACGCGAGGCGTGCACGAAGGACGGGTCCAGGCTGTCTCTCTCTGCCATCAGCTCAGGCAAGTACTTCTCTTCCATAGCACGGACTTCGTACGGCCACCGGCCAGGCTCAGGGCTCCGTGCGCTGGACGCACGTCCCCGCTGTCCTGCTCGCCCGCCGCCAGCCCGCCTCAGCTACGGCCGGTGTCTGGCGCCCTCTCTGGGCTGTCGCCGCCCGCCTCGCCGCGGGCTGAAGCGGTGCCAGCCTCCGGGCCGGTCCAGCGGCCCTACCCCGGTCCCGCCCAGTCGGCTTGCTCCGGCGGCCTGGGCGGGGAGGCGGGCACAGGGCGCGTCCCGCCCCTGCCAAGCGCTCATTGGTGGATTTGCCTTGAGGGGTGTGGCCCGAAGCGGCTGAGAGTCAGCATTGGGCCGCATCGCATGTCGGTCCGCCGAACTGGCGGGAGGCGGGGCCGACGGGAGGAGAGCAAGGAAGGTGCGCGCGCTTTCTCCTCGCAGTCTGCGCCCTCAGGCCGTGAGGCGCGCTTAGCTGTGGCGCTCAGGTGTAAGGAGTCATCTGTCTTCTGCAGAGGCGCGAGCCTAGAAGAGCGGAAAAGGCACCGTAACCGAGAAGCCAGAGTCCGAGAAGGCTGGGAGATGCGGCGAAGGAGGCGGGCAGCGAGGACGGGAGAGCGCCAGGAGGCGCCTCAGGAGCGCAGAACCGACTCCACCCGCGTCCGGAGGCTCGGCTGTTCCCTCTCCTACCGGCACACGCACTCGGTGCGTAGAGATCGGCGCCGCTCCCGCTCTGGAAATACAGTGAAGACTGTTTGTGATGGGTGGCTGCGGTTTCCAGTGGGCTTGACCTGTATCTAGGGGATGCAGTAGATGCTCATTAAGGAACAAATAAAGCGGCTCCGCGGCGGTATCGCCGCACAGCAACGCGCCTCCACTCTATAGTCACAGCGGGACTGACTGCTTTTCTTCCGTCCATTCCTCCTTCCCCAGTCCCTATCTATAGGGGCCTTCTGGGAGGAGGCTGAATTTTAAAACTAAAAAGCCACATAATTAGTCTGTGAAGGAATTAGAAAAACATGTGGAAAAAGGAAGAGACTAGGAAGCAGCAACGACAATTGCCCCGCCCTCCCCGTATCTCCGTCATTTAGGATGTGCAGTGTCTTTCTCCAAGTGCAATTGGTATTCCTCTTCTGATAAAGCAGAGTTAAACCCCCTGCTATCACCAACACTGCCCATCCTCTCTCACAAATGCACTTCAAAATGCAGCTTAAGTATTTTGGATATTTTAGAATAATCTTTTCCAACATCTCTTTCATAAAGTCACTTTCTAATTCGTCTCTTCCCCACCATTTTTGTTTGTGGAAGAAGGAGGGCTAGCTTCCCTATAAATAAAGCATGCTGAAACTTTTTAATATAAATTTATTTATTTTAATTGGAGGTTATTGTATTGGTTTTGCCATACATCAACATGAATCTGCCACAAGTATACACGTGTTTCCCATCCTGAACCCCCCTCCCTCCTCCTTCCCTGTACCATCCCTCCTGGTCGTCTCTGTGCACCAGCCTCAAGCATCCAGTATCATGCATCAAATCTGGACTGGCAATTCGTTTTGCATCTGATATTATACATGTTTCAATGCCATTCTTCCAAATCATCCCACCCTCTCCCTCTCCCACAGAGTCCAAAAGACTGTTCTCCAAGTTATCTTACTCTATTCTGAATTTTCGTATTTATTTTTCAAGATAACGCTGGAAATTATCTTTTATATGTTATAAATATTTGTTATAATTATATATCATATACAATAAATATATAAGATATAATTAAATAAATATATGAATAATATATACTATAATTATATATATTAATTCTATATAATATATATTAAAATAACATTTAATTTATTTAAACCTGGCACAAGTATTACTTTTTTGTATTACAATTGTGGAAACAGACAGAGAAGGTCAGTGGCCCAGAAGTGACAAATATGCACTCATTTGACACTAATCACCTTCATCCCTCCCCTAGAAGCTAAATGTATTCTACCACATGACCAATGGAAAGGACTATGTCACCAATACATGTTGTAGGAATGCTAAAAGTTCATGAAGTAAGCTGGGATAACCATGACTCACTGATAATTTTGGTTTTAGCCTGTAGGGAAGAAAATCACATTTCTTCAGAAATTTTTTTTTTAATCAAGAACTTTCCTGTATAGTACTTGAAAATGATCTGTGTTTCCTGTATTATTGTTACCCTAGAGTGTAAGATTATAGAGTATAACAGTGTCTTGTGATGTGTGTGTGCACTGTTTCAGTCATATCCAACTCTTTGTGACCCTATGGACTGTAGCCCAACATGCTCTTCTGTCCATAGGATTCTCCAGGCATCAGTACTGGAGTGGGTTGCCATGCCCTCCTCAGGGCATCTTCCTGACCCAGGATGAAACCCGCATTTCTTATGTTTCCTGCATTGACAGGCAAGTTCTTTACCACTAATGCCACCTGGAAAGCCTCCAAATTCAAATCTACTAGGTACCATTTGCACTGCTTTAGCCTACCTTTTGTAACTAAATATTTAATTTATTTATTCATGTTTGCATTCAATAGTACTTACTGAATATTGAAAAGACCCTAAGGAGAAACTGGAAAAATACTGGTGAATGAACCCTGCCATCATTTAGATAATCTTTGAATGGGGAAAGATAAAAACCAAGTATACAAGAGAACAGGTAATTACTGCATGCATCAAGGCCAAAAGGGAACTAAGCAAGGAGTCAAGGAAGAGAATAAGGGAATAAAGGAAAGCCTTGTTATTTTAAATTTTTTTGCCAGGATAGATGTGCAGTCTTGCTAAGGAGTTGACATTTATAACAAAATCTAGTGGAAAGGAGGGAGATTTCTATATAAAATGAACAAAGATGAATATTCCAGGCAGCTGGATTTGCCCTTGCAAAAGTCATATGATCTGATAAAGCTTGGCCTCTTCCCGGGACAGACAGGTCCTGTGGCTGCAGTCATCTAGGAGACATGGACAGATAAGAGTAAGGGATGAATGGAGACAGACTACTTAAGAGAAAAATTACTTAAGATTTTCTGGATTTCATATATATATATGCATATATATCAGGCTTTATTTCAAATGTTAGGGACACCATAAAGAAATATCACTTTTTGGATGAGCTTCTTGAATGATCTCTTCTGGCAGGATGTTTAGTAATTGAAGAATCCTCTTTCTGTACCTACTTTGCATAGCGGTATGAAGGGGAAACATGCTACCAGTCCACAGAAAGATGGCCAGGAACTGCCATGCAGCAGAGAAAGGATAAAACACCAACCACAGCTAATAAATTGTAAGTGTTGTGGAACTAATTATAAATTAGGAAAATTATTATGCAATAATTGCAATCACATTTTGCTTTGCAGCCTACCACGAGATTAAAAGAATATGTATTTATAAGAATAAGCACAAATCCAGTTTCATGAATCAAAAAGATGAAGTAACTCAGAGTTCCAGAAAAACATCAATTTCTGCTTTATTGACTATAGCAAAGCCTTTGACTGTGTGGATCACAATAAACTGTGGAACATTCTAAAAGAGATGGGAATACCAGACCACCTAACCTGCCTCTTGAGAAATCTGTATGCAGGTCAGGAAGCAATTGTTAGAACTGGACAAGGAACAACAGACTGGTTCCAAGTAGGAAAAGCAGTACGTCAAGGCTGTATATTGTCACCCTGCTTATTTAACTTCCATGCAGAGTACATCATGAGAAACGCTGGACTGGAAGAAACCCAAGCTGAAATCAAGATTGCCGGGAGAAATATCAATAACCTGAGATATGCAGATGACACCACTCTTATGGCAGAAAGTGCAGAGGAGTTAAAGAGCCTCTTGATGAAGGTGAAAGAGGAAAGTGAAAAAGTTGGCTTAAAGCTCAACTTTCAGAAAACAAAGATCATGGCATCTGGTTCCATCACTTCATGGGAAATAGATGGGGAAACAGTGGAAACAGTGTCAGACTTTATTTTGGGGGGCTCCAAAATCACTGCAGATGGTGACTTTAGCCATGAAATTAAAAGACGCTTTCTCCTTGTAAGAAAAGTTATGACCAACCTAGATAGTATATTCAAAAGCAGAGACATTACTTTGCCAACTAAGGTCCATCTAATCAAGGCTATGGTTTTTCCTGTCATGTATGGATGTGAGAGTTGGACTGTGAAGAAGGCTGAGCACTGAAGAATTGATGCTTTTGAATTGTGTTGTTGAAATGTGTTGAACTGTGTTGTTGGAAAAGACTCTTGAGAGTCCCTTGGACTGCCAGGAGATCCAACCAGTCCATTCTGAAGGAAATGAGCCCTGGGATTTCTTTGGAAGGGATGATGCTAAAGCTGAAATTCCAGTACGTTGGCCACCTCATGCAAAGAGTTGATTTATTGGAAAAGACTCTGATGCTGAGAGGGACTGAGGGCAGGAGGAGAAGGGGACGACAGAGGATGAGATTGCTGGATGGCTTCACGGACTTGATGGACGTGAGTCTGAGTGAACTCCGGGAGTTGGTGATGGACAGGGAGGCCTGGTGTGCTGTGATTCATGGGGTTGCAAAGAGTTGGACACTACTGAGCAACTGAACTGAACTGAACTCTTGTTCTGTCCAGTCACAGCAATTACATTACCCATTCATAGTTCTGTTTTTCTTGATTAAAGGTACACTAAAGAGATACAATGAAGAGCTATCCAAACGGGTGACTTTATTATACAATGAATCTGGATATCCAGGTCACTAATACAAATGGTAAGATAGCTTTCACTTGTCTCCTTATTATCACAAAAGATTTATAATTTTATTTTCTTTGGTTAACATTCAACAAATGCCTAAAATATATTCTAACAGGAAGTAAAAAGTATATTTTTGTAGCTTTAAAGAAATATAAAACTAATATTAATCTAATATTTAGGATAGTTTGTATGTTTAATGCATGATGGGCATTATAGACTAAAAGTATAAAAGCTATATTGCCCCTTAATAATCAATATGCTTCATAACTGAATCACATATATTGCTTATTTTGAAACAAAATATGGCTGAGTAAAGGCAAACTGTCCAGTTTCCTCACACGTACACTTATTTAGCATCAGATTCATGTGTTATCAACAGATGACTCTGTGTTCTCCATTTACTTCACATATGAATATTTTATAGGTACCACAATTTTTTAGTGGATTTTTCACAGCAACCCTAATAATGCAAACATTTTATAAATACAAATGTAAATAAATTGAGAGCCTTCTATAGATGATTGTTGAATTGAGAGTATTAAGTGTCTATACATGAATTTATGATTACTGGTAAAAGACTATGTCCTCTACTAATAGTGTGAATAACTTAGCCAAACTCACCACTGAATTAATTCATATACCTTTGATAAAGATTTATTTTATTTTAACCATGAGTTCTAATTCTAAAAGGTTATTTTCAATAGCATTCCATTTACTGCATTATAATTTCAACAATTTCAGAGCTATCATCAACTTTAGGGAAACCTTACTGGCCTACTTGCCCCAAGAATTAGTAGAATCCACTCTCAATAACTATGGCTTAATGAAATTGTAGCAGCCTTGTCATTTATGTAATGACTCTAAGACAGAGTATAATGGAGGACTAAGATATTGACTGACTCATCACCTACTACTGAAGAATACTGCAGAGCCCATTACACTGAAGACGCTCCTTTATTATTTCTATTCATTGTAGTTATAACATCCATGATATATTTTAGGGTTGTGAGAAGGGGGTGGGGACTTAGCTCTGCTGACAACCAAGCAGTAGTAGCATGTGCAGCAAATCATCTATCAAATATAATGTGTTTAGAGTTGAAATTATGCTATGTGCTAATATACCATGGCATAAAATAAATATTCACCACTCAAAGCTGAGCTATATATATGTGGGTGTGTATATATACACACACACAGATATACATACATACAGGGTAAAAAAAAGTATTTTCTGATTGGAACACCTTAAAGTTAATGTATCATATGGGATTTAAGCTGATACAGTGGTGTAGTTAAAGGGCAGAAGAAAAGAGAGAAAGGAACTGATATTTGTTGAAGACTTAACAGTGTG
Organism: Madoqua kirkii; assembly: GCA_006408675.1. Taxonomy (NCBI): domain Eukaryota; kingdom Metazoa; phylum Chordata; class Mammalia; order Artiodactyla; family Bovidae; genus Madoqua; species Madoqua kirkii. The sequence goes on along the minus strand of SJYC01058064.1, from coordinate 3,503 downwards.
TTTGGAATACTGCTATTTTGAATCCTCAAAAATGTAAGCTATTTTTAATTCTAAAGTGGCCCAACAACTCATATAAACCATTTCTGATATTGAAATTATCTCTATTTGGAAACTGATCAAGTTCTTCAGGTTGTGTTTCTGTGGTCAGTCACTGCAATGACACATGTGGGCTGGTCTCCCTGGAACGCAAGGAACAGTCACTACATTTGGGGCAGGGGAAAAAAGCTGTGTTTCTAAGATAAAATTACTGTCTTTTTAAAGTTAAATCCTTAAAGGTGTTGATTGCAGCTCATATATTGATTATTTCTGGAGGTCAATGTGTTGTTGTTCAGTTGCTAAGTCATGTCCAACTCTTTGTGACCCAGTGGACTGTAGCACACCAGACTTCCCTGTCATTCACTATTTCCCCAAATTTGCTGAAACTCATGTCCATTGAATCGGTGATGCCACACAACCATCTCATCCTCTACTGCCCTCTTCTCCTGCCCTCAGTCTTTCCCAGCATCAGGGTCTTTTCCAATTGATCGGGTCTTCACATCAGGTGGGCAAAGTATCGGAGCTTCCAGTTTTAGCATCAGTCCTTCCAATGAATATTCAGGATTGATTTCCTTTAGGATTGACTGGTTTGATCTTATTGCTGTCCGAGGGACTCTCAAGAATCTTCTCCAGCACCACAGTTTGAAAGCACCCATTCTTCAGTGCTCGGACTTCCTCATGGTCCAACTCTCACATCTGTACAAGACTACTGAAAAAAATCATAACTTTGAATATATGGACCTTGTCAGCAAAGTGATATTTCTGCTTTTTAATACACTGTCTAGGTTTGTCATAGCTTTTCTTCCAAGGAGCAAGCATCTTTTAATTTTGTGGCGGCAATCATTGTCCCTACTGATTTTGGAGCCTGAGCAAATAAAAATCTGTCACTGTTTCCACTTTTCCCCCATCTATTTGCCATGAAGCGATGGGACCAAATGCCATGATCTTAGTATTTTGAATGCTAAGTTTTAAGCCAACTTTTTTTTTTTTTTTTTTACTTTTCTCTGTCACACTCAACAAGAGGCTCTTTAGTTACTCTTCACTTTCTGCCATTAGAATGGTATCATCTGCATATCTAAGGTTGTTGATATTTCTCCCGGCAATCTTGATTCCAGCTTGTGTTTCATCCATCCAAGCATTTTGCATGATATACTCTGCATATAAGTTAAATTAGCAAGGTAAGTCTTGACATCCTCCTTTCCTGATCTTGAATCAGTCCCTTGTACCGTGTTTGGTTCTAACTGTTACTTTTTGACCTGCATACAGATATTTCAGGAGATGGTCTGGCATTTCCATCTTGTTGAGAATTTTCCAGTTTGCTTTGATCCACACAGCCAAAAGCTTTAGCATGGTAGATGAAGCAGAAGTAAATGTTTTTCTGGTATTGTCTTACTTTTTCTGTGATCTAATGATGCTAGCAATTTTATTTCTTGTTCCTCAGCCTTTTCTAAATCCAGCTTTTACATCTGGAAGTTCTTGGTTCATGTACTGTTGAAGCCTAGCTTGAAGATCAGTATATTAAGGTAAAAAAAATCATATCAGTAAAATACTTTTCATACATAGCAAATACAGATCTGATGCCAGTTGTATTTAGTATAAGTTGATGAAGGCTAAGAGATGATTTAATAAAGACAGGCTTCAACTATACTAAAACTTCTGCCACAGACAAAAACATATTAGCAATTTGTTTCATATCATGATTAAAGCAAGGTAATAAAGAGAGATTAAGATTTAATTGGAGGGGTTATTTTTAAAATTCACAGAAAGAATTAGTTAATATTGAAATAGTATTTTAAGAGAATATCATTCCATTCAAGCTTTGTGTTTTGTTTTATTCTGTGTTTTTGTTGTTGTTGTTGTTGTTGTTGTTGTTGTTTTTGGCCACTTTCCCTCTCCTTTGATGCTAAGTTTAGTAATATACCAAGTGGGGATAGGTGGGGATGGGAAGCCATTAAAATTTTTAAAAATACTATAGATATTTGTTTGGCATAATTTTTAAAATCATTCTGGTCTCTCAAATTATATTACCCTACAGGAAGCAATCATTATGACATCCTACTGTATAGAATAACTCTTACAAAGCAAGTGAAAGTCATTTGAAGAGAATGATAATGAAATGGAAAACACAGTTCCAGAGCCGAGATTTCCTCAGTCCAACACAAGAGACTCTACAAATAAAAAATTAAAAGACATAGACATTGTGTAAGATGTTGAGTGATGCCATAACTATTCAACTACCAAGGAGCTAACAAGTATCACAAAAAGTATGTCAGTACAAAAAAGCTAAACACAAAGTGTAATTCTAGATTAGATCCTGGACATGTTTGTTTTTATTATGCATTTATTTTTTACCATAAAGGACAGAGATGAGATAATTGGGAAAATGTTAATAAGGTCTATTATATTAGTTTTTGGATTTTTCAATGGTATTATGTTTATACAGGTGAATGTCTGTGATTTTGAACAATCATAATAAAATATTTGGGGGCTTCCCATGTGGCTCAGTGGTAAAGAACCTGCCTGCCAATGCAGAAGACACAGATTTGATCCTTGGGTAGGAAAGATCCTCTGAAGTAGGAAATTGCAAGCCACTCCAGTATTCTTCTGAAAAATTCCATGGACAAAGGAGCCTAGCAGGCTACCATCCATGGGGTCACAAAGAATTGAACACAACTCAGCCCATACATTGGAGAAGGAAATGGTAACCCACTCCAGTATTCTTGCCTGGAGAATCCCAGGGACAGAGGAGCCTGGTGGGCTGCAGTCTATGGGGTCACACAGAGTCAGACATGACTGAAGTGACTTAGCAGCAGCAGTGAGCCCATATGTATGTATCAATAAAGTATTTAAAAAGTAAAAGAGCCCTATGTGTGTAACTTGCTCTCAAATAATTAAGAGAAACATATGTACTTACATGTGTATACAGAGAAAAGAGGGAGAAACAAAGATACACACAGACACACATACACAAACAGAGAAGATAACAAATTGATAGAACAAATGTATAAAATAATAACATTTGGAGAAATTGGATGAAAGGTATGTTGAAATTGTTTTCTATTCTTTTAGCAACTTTTCCACAAATCTGAATTTACTTAAAAATAAAAACAAAAAAACAAAACAAAACTTAGAAACATCTAGATATGACCGAAAACAGCCTCAAAGTATCTTATTCAAACCTCAGTTTACTAGCTAGCCATGGAGAGCCAGAGCCACACTTACTTCATATAACCCTTATTATAGCATGTATTGGATTAATTAATTTGGCCACATATCACTAAACCTTTTAAATAACTTATCAAATCTTAGTAAAAGTACCAAATACATAGGTGTGAATTACCCACTTATTTCTTCCCAAATGAAAAATGATATAATAATTAAGTTGGCTCAATGATTCTATTTAAAATAACAGTTGCATAAATTTACTACACAGCTACCTTAAAAGAATTAGTCCGGGGAGGGGGGGG
>SJYC01058062.1:0-19348 GCA_006408675.1 Madoqua kirkii | reverse complement strand
GATTTTACTAACTGATGCTCCTTTCTAAATTTGAAAATTGAGCAATTATTCATTTTATATATAATAGTAGACAAATTTCTTCTCCTGCTAGCATTTTATACCCTGCCAGGATCAGTTATATCTCTTGATTGTTTATGATTAATGCCTGACTAATTGGTAGCAGAAAGTATTATGGTAGGTCCTTTGGAGATTTTCAAATAAGATAGATGTATAATAAATGTTATTTATGTAATTTTAGCTAGAGATTAAAGGTAGATCTTATTTTGGGAGAAGAACACTTATTCTCTTCCTGCCTTTGCTTTCATCCATGTGGAGGATATTCCACTAGTGATTTTTATGAATGATGAGTTTGGGGAAAGAAACTAAGCTTGTGTGGCTCAGTGATTAATTCATTCTGATGCTGCCAGCAACCCTGTAGGGGTGACATGGCACAGTGGTTAAGAGTGGCCATGAAATTAAACTGCTAGACTTATACTGAATGGCACATATACCACATACTAGGCATTGTGATTTTAAGCTAAATTTTACTTCACTTCTCTGTCCTTAAATTTCTTAATAAAATGGACATTGTAATAGTACCTACCACATACAATTATTTAGATGAAATGAGGTAATACATTTAAAATACTTAGATCTGTGCCTGGAACTTAGAAGCACTCAGTCAGCTGGTATTATCATTTCCACTTTGAAGATAAAAATCAGAGTTCAGAAAAGACATGTGGCTTGCCCAAAGCCACTAGTTCGTAAACAGAATCAGAATTATAAACCGGGTCTTTTGGGTTCTCAAACTCTCATTTTCTATACCTCAGTGTCTTCTTTGGAGGGCTTGGTTCATCCATCCTATTTTAGTGCAATTTATTCGTCTCCTAGAAGAAAGGCATGAAACCAAAACATCCAATCCACTTGGAATCAAGCCTACATCTGTGTGTTATTTATGATGAAAAATCCAGTGCAGTGAGTATATGGATAATTGTGTCACATGTTCTTCATATGCTTTTACGACGGCCTATATTTGCTTTCACGCACTCAATAGACTCTTTAGTTCCTTATCAAAGAGCAGTTGGCATGAGCAGCATCTGCATCACTTGGGAACTTGTTAGAAAAGCACAATCCCAGCCCCCACCCCAAACTGAGACAGAGTCTGCAGTTTAATGACATCCAGTTAATTCATACTTTCATAACTGAGAAGTATTTCTATAGGTAGTAGTTAATAGTAGAAATTCATTAAATGAGTATTTGACATGCTGCATTTTCTGTATATTTACAGTCATATTTTAATGTCTATTATGAAGGAAAGTTACATGGCTCAGAATAGCCTGGAGTTAAAACTCTCCTTCAGGTCCTCCCCACCATTCTGTACAAAACAAAGGACTTTCTCTCTTGAAGGTAAAAATGGACATCAATTTTGATTATGCCCAGCTCCCAGCTGGTTCAGCCTCTGGCCAATCTCCAAAATTCCTTGCCCCTTAAGAGATAACTACTCTGAACAACCTTGGAGAAGAACAGGCCCCCTTAAGAGAATAACTTTCTACATATATGCCTCTATTTACTTACTCATTTCTTAGATTCGTGCAGCAGCTCACTAATCTGACTTCTGCCCCTTCTTGCCTCATTAAAGGTGAACTGTTCCTGTAAAATGCTGGTCTCGTTCTTTTTCTGAACCTCGTCTTCTTTAACTCCCTTATCTTACATTTTTGGTGCTGAAAACTGGGAGGTTGAGGTTCCTTCTCGTTCTCCATGGCCAGCTCTTCAGAGTGTGGAAACCTGCCGAGCTCACTTTCCCACCCTCGAGAGGACACCCTATGCTTTCCTGAGAGGTACAAGTCCTGTGTAAGGGTTTTATTGGTTTTCCACGTAACCCAAAAAATATTGGCCTCTCTCTCTCTCTTCCTTTTTTCTCTACACTTCCTTTCCCATGAGACTCTGGGAGGTTGAGGTTCCTTCTCGTTCTCCATGGCCAGCTCTTCAGAGTGTGGAAACCTGCCGAGCTCACTTTCCCACCCTCGAGAGGACACCCTATGCTTTCCTGAGAGGTACAAGTCCTGTGTAAGGGTTTTATTGGTTTTCCACGTAACCCAAAAAATATTGGCCTCTCTCTCTCTCTTCCTTTTTTCTCTACACTTCCTTTCCCATGAGACCAACCAACTCCAGGACAGAAGCCTTTTGACATTTGACCACTCTACATGCAATATTCCACTCGAGCCAGCCTCTAGATTAGGGTAAGATCGGATGGTGTTCTAGAGGCACCCTAGAACCCAGTCTTTTCCAGATCCCAGAGACCCCAGGCCTGGGGCTACTCTGTAGGCGATGGTGGGAGACGCTCCACCTCAACACAGAGCTCTTTTCTCATTACTCCTATTGTGACTATGGGTGACGACTTGAGTTCCCAATAGGAGCATCTGCTTGCCTTTCAATTATGGGGCCTGGCCAATCAGTCTCAAAAGATTCCCATCTGGCCTGTGTTCTCAAAAATCTCAAACCACTCTTACTCACTGAACTCAAAGCTAACCGTTTAAAATAACTCTATACAGATCTGGCCTCAGTACCAATTAGACAACCAAAATCACTGTTCTGAGTTCGGGACTTTCAATTTCAATATTTTATTAGATCTCACTAACTCCCTCAACCAGAATGGTAAATGGTCAAAGGTCCCCTATATTCAAGACTTCTGAGACCTTAAAAGCTATTCTTCTCTCTACAAAGACTGTTCTACCTATCAAATCCTCCTCTGCTCTCTCTCCCCCTCCATTACAAAGGAATCCAAATCTAAAGCCCCTAAAAGACCCCCTAAACACTTAGCCCTCAATTTTGACCAGACACATGAGCCTTCTCCCAACCTCCCCCTTCAAAAAAAAGCTTCCAGAGATGAGACCCCATCCTTTAGCTCTTCCTCCTCCAAAACAGAAAGTGATGACTCCAAAACCCCAAAAGAGATTTCCACCCCACCTTCATCAGCCAGGACCCAAAGCAAAAACATTTCCTCTCAGAGAGATAGCGAGACCAGAGGGCCCTACACGGGTTCATGTGCCTTTCTCAATTTCTGATATGAGCCAAATTGAAGAAAATTCAGGTCCTTTTTAAAAAATCCTCTGCCTTACACAAAAATATCATTTAACCTAAAATGATCTTTATTACATCCTAAATGCCACTTTAACCCCTGATGAAAAAAAAAAAAAAAAACGGATATGACAGGCAGCCTAGACTCATGCTGATCAGCTCCATAATCAAAATAAGACTAATTCAGTGGCTGATGATACAGTCCCTTTAACAGAGTCACAGTGGACATATCAAGGAGGCAAGCTGACATCCGGTACCTGTATCATATGATCACCTGCTTAATAAATGAAATGCTAAAAAGCTCTCGCATTCATGTTAACTATGATAAGATTAGAAAAATGACTTAAAAAAAAAAAGATAAAAATCCTGCCCTTTTTCTTTCACAGCTTACTGAGGCAGTCCAAAAATATACTAATCTAGATATTTCCACCCCTGCCAGACTTCTGTACCTACATGTCCAGTTCATAAGCCAGTCAGCCAAAATATTTGCCAAAAACTATGCTTGTTAGAGAAGGGCCCTGAGACCCCCCAAAGAGACCTTCTAAAAGTAGCCTTCAAGAAATTCAATAATAGAGAGGAAGAGGCTAAGAGAAAAAAGGGCCATGAGAGAAAAACTAAATATGCCTTTTTGGCAGCAGCAATTAAGATCAGTCCAGACCAAGTCATCCCAGACTGAAACTTAAGACCTCCCCCCATCCCCCCGGACTCTGCTTCCGATGCAGCCTGTCAGGACACTGGACAAAGACATGTCCAAACCTGCAGGCCCCCCACAAAATCATGCCCAACCTGCGGTCAGTGGAGATACTAAAAGGTTGACTGTCCCCAGAGATACCCTGACATCCCTGGGGAGGTCCCCACCTCCCAGACCTGGAGAGTGAAATGTACACAAGGAAGCCCTGGGGCCCCTGGAGAGATCCCCATTTCTCCCCCAAACCCCAGCCCAACCCTAGGAGAATTGTTCCAATAATGGGACCCAAGTTTCAGCCCCCCAGTCCATGTCCCAGACATGAGTTTGGAACTTAGTGTAGATGGGTTAATGGCCGGAAAAAAAGACCTACTTTATAGTAGACACCAGAGCCGCTTTCTCTCTCTTAACTTCCTACTCTGGCTCAACTCAAGACTCAGAACTCACAATCAAGGGGTCTCTGGAGTTCCCTTAAGGCCAAAAATCAGCCCTCCATTACTCTGTCAATTAAAAAATCCACCTTCATACACTCTTTTCTCATAATGCCTAAGTGCCCAGTGACACTCCTAGAGAGAGATTTGTTATCCAAATTGAGGGTCTTTATTGCCATACTTCCTCTTGATACAGTTTCTATATTCTACATGCAGATGACACCTACACCTCACCCCTGACCTTCCCTTGGATCTACCCACCTTAGACCCCCAAGTCAGGGACATTGATCACCCATCCATAGTCAAACATCGTCCTGCAGTCCACATACCCTGAAAGACCCCTTGCCTAAGTGCCCAGTGACACTCCTAGAGAGAGATTTGTTATCCAAATTGAGGGTCTTTATTGCCATACTTCCTCTTGATACAGTTTCTATATTCTACATGCAGATGACACCTACACCTCACCCCTGACCTTCCCTTGGATCTACCCACCTTAGACCCCCAAGTCAGGGACATTGATCACCCATCCATAGTCAAACATCGTCCTGCAGTCCACATTACCCTGAAAGACCCCTCGACTATAATCACTCAACAACTGTACTCTCTCACCCCAGAGGCCCACAAGGGACTTAAACCTATCATAGACCATCTTCTTCAAGCCTCTATCTTAATTCCTACCCATTCACCACACAACACCCCTATTCTGACAGGAAGAAAGAGACCAAACTCTTAGAGAATGGTCCAAGATCTGTGAAAAATTAATGAGGCTATTATGCCGACATTCCCAGTATTCCCTAACCCTTACACCCTTCTGTCCTCCATACTCCTGTCTGTAACCCACTTCATGGTATTAGATCTTAAAGATGCCTTTTTCACTAACCCCCTCCACTCCCTCTCCCAAACCCTTTTGTCTTCACCTCACAAGACCCCAAATCTCATGTTTCCCAACAACTAACATGGACAGTGGTCTTCCAGGTGTTCAGAGACAGCCCCCACTTTTTTGGACAGGCTTTGCAAAAGGACCTACAAACATTTGACCTAGCCCCAAGTCATCTCCTACAATAAGTAGATGACCTTCTGTTTTGTAGCCCAACCCACAAACTCTACCTCCAACATACTGCCAAACTCCTTGTGGCCCTGGGACCCTGGGGTTATCAGGTATGCCAATCCAAGGCCCAAGCAGTACAGACAAACGTCACCTACCTGGGGGTCTCCATATCCCACCAACAAAGAACTATTCCCCTAGATAAAATCCAGGCCTTAATTAACTGTACACTTTCAAAAACAAAAAGAGAACTCTTGTCTGTCCTTGGCCTCCTAAACTTTTTCCATATCTGGATCCCTAACTTCTCCTTCATTACAAAGCCACTCTATGAGGCAACTAAAAGATGTCTGGATGAGCCTCTCTTTAACCCTTCCTTGCTAGCCAATCCTATTTGCCAGCTCACCCAGAGCCTCCTCTGAGTGCCAAGTCTCCACCTGCCAGATCACACCAGACTATTCTTTCTCTGTGCCCATTCCAACCAAGGACAGGCCCTGGGACTCCTATGTCAGCAGGTGGGCCAGAGAAACCTGGGCCTATCTGTCAAAACAGCTTGACATGGTGACAGGCCATGCCTGCTATCACAGCCCTCATAAGTGAAAGTGAAGTCGCTCAGAAGTGTCAACTCTTTGTGACCCTGTGGACTGTTCACACCAGACTATTCTTTCTCTGTGCCCATTCCAACCAAGGACAGGCCCTGGGACTCCTATGTCAGCAGGTGGGCCAGAGAAACCTGGGCCTATCTGTCAAAACAGCTTGACATGGTGACAGGCCATGCCTGCTATCACAGCCCTCATAAGTGAAAGTGAAGTCGCTCAGAAGTGTCCAACTCTTTGTGACCCTGTGGACTGTAGCTCACCAGGCTCCTCCGCCCATGAGATTTTCCAGGCAAGACTACTGGAGTGGGTCTCCATTTCCTTCTCCAGGGGATCTTCCCGACCCAGGGATCGAACCCAGGTCTCTTGCATTGCAGGCAGATGCTTTAACCTCTGAGCCACCAGGGAAGCCCAGCCCCCATACTAGAAGCAAATAAACTCTCTCGACATGCCTCTTTAACAGTCTGTTCTCCATACACCTTCCGAGACTTACTATCACATCAGGCTTTCCTCTCCCTTCCCTCTTCCAGGGTACAGATCCTACAGGCCTTTCTCCTCGACCCTCCACTCTCATTCTCCCACTGCTCTCCCCTTAAACCCGCCAGCTTATTTCCAACGTCCTCTACAACTGACCCTCTCCTACATAGCTGCAACCTCCCTCTTTAATACCTGAAGCAAAAAAACTAACCCCCAATGCTCCTCTAAATGTATGCTTACCTCATTCCTTCAAAGATTTACTCTCTCATTGGGCTCTCCTTTCTCTGGCCCCTGCTCGACTACAAATCCTCCACACACACCTCCTCAACCCATCTCTTTCTTTTATGCCTTGTAAACCTCTTAATCCTGCTGTATTACTCCCTACACCAGATCCAGAAACAGAACATGACTGTGTTCAGACCTTAGATATGACATTTAATCCCTTTAAACATATAACTTATCAGCCCTTACTAACCCCAAAGTCCCATCCTGGTTAATAGATGACAATGCCCCAAAACAAGCCCCATCTGGGCTGGATATGCTATAGTTCAGACACAGCCAAGTAAAGTTATCCTCTCTAACCTCATCAAGTCAGCCACACTCCCAACTCACACATCCTAACAACAGGGTGAACTGATAACTCTTATGCAAGCTTTGACTATAGCCAAAGACCAAAAGATAAACATTTACACTGAATCCAACTATATCTATAACATATTACATTCTAACACTATAATCTGGAAAGAGAAGAGATTGCTCACTCAAAAGGACAAACCTATTCTCAATGCTTCTTTTATTTCTGAACTCCTCCATGTGGCTCAGCTCCTAAAAGAAGGTGATATAATACACTACTGGAGACATCAGTGACATAGTCCTATCTCCTTTTATAACAATATGAAAAATCATAAAACAAAATGACAAGCTGCCTCTGTTTGTCCTGTCTTTCAGTTCAGTTCAGTTCAGTCGCACAGTTGTGTTCGACTCTTTGCGACCCCATGAATCGTAACACACCAGGCTTCCCTGTCCATCACCATATCCCGGAGTTCACTCGGACTTATGTCCATCAAGTCCATGATGCCATCCAGCCATCTCATCCTTGGTCATCGCCTTCTCCTCCTGCCCCCAATCCCTCCCAGCATCAGAGTCTTTTCCAATGAGTCAACTCTTCTCATGAGGTGGCCAAAGTACTGGAGTTTCAGCTGTAGCATCAATCCTTCCAAAGAAATCCCAGGGCTGATCTCTTTCAGAATGGATTGGTTGGATGTCTTTGCAGTCCAAGGGACTCTCAAAAGTCTTCTCAAACACCACAGTTCAAAAGCATCAATTCTTTGGTGCTCAGCCTTCTTCACAGTCCAACTCTCACATCCACACATGACCGCTGGGGCGGGGGGGGAGGGGGGGACATAGCCTTGACTAGATGGACCTTTGTTGGCAAAGAAATGTCTCTGCTTTTCAATATGTTGTGTAACGCTGGTCATAACTTTTCTTCCAAGGAGTAATCGTTGTTCAATTTCATGGCAGCAGTCACCATCTGCAGTGATTTTGGAGCCCCCCAAAATAAAGCCTGACACTGTTTCCCCATCTATTTCTCATGAAGTGATGAGACCAGATGCCATGATCTTCATTTTCTGAATGTTGAGCTTTAAGCCAACTTTTTCACTCTCGACTTTCACTTTCATCAAAAGCCTTTATAGTTCCTCTTCACTTTCTCCCATAAGGGTGGTGTCATCTGCATATTTGAGGTTATTGATATTTCTTCCTGCAATCTTAATTCCACCTTGTGTTTCTTACATCCCAACGTTTCTCATGATGTACTCAGCATATAAGTTAAATAAGCAGGATGACAATATACAGTCTTGACGTACTCCTTTTCCTATTTGGAACCAGTCTTTTGCTCCATGTCCAGTTCTAACTGATGATTCCTGACCTGCATATAGGTTTCTCAAGAGGCAGGTCGGGTGGTCTGGTATTCCCATTTCTCTCAGAAATTTCCACAGTTTATTGTGATACACACAGTCAAAAGCTTTGGCATAATCAATAAAGCAGAAATTGATGTATTTCTGGAACTCTCTTGCTTTTTCGTGATCCAGCAGAAGTTGGCAATTTCATCTCTCGACCGTCTGCCTTTTCTCCTTTTCTAAAACCAGCTTGAACATCTGGAAGTTCATGGTTCGCATATTGCTGAAGGCTGGCTTGGAGAATTTTAAGCATTACTTTACTAGCATATGAGATGAGTGCAATTGTGCGGTAGTTTGAGCATTCTTTGGCATTGACTTTCTTTGGAATTGGAATGAAAACTGACCTTCTCCAGTCCTGTGGCCACTGCTGAGTCTTCCAAATTTGCTAGCAAATTGAGTGTAGCACTTTCACAGCATCATCTATCCGGATTTGAAATAGCTCAACTGGAATTCCATCACCTCCACTAGCTTTGTTCATTGTGATTCTTTCTAAGGCCCACTTGACTTGTCATTCCAGGATGTCTGGCTCTAGGTGAGCGATCACACCATCGTGATTATCTTGGTCATGAAGATTTTTTTTGTACAGTTCTTCTGTGTTTTCTTGCCACCTCTTCTTAATATCTTCTGCTTCTGTTAGTCCATACCATTTCTGTCCTTTATCAAGCCCATTTTTGCATTAAATATTCCCTTGGTATCTCTAATTTTCTTTAAGAAATCTTTAGTCTTTCCCATTCTGTTGTTTTCCTCTATTTCTTTGCACTGATCACTGAGGAAGGCTTTCTTATCTCTTGTTGCCCTTCTTTGGAACTTTGAATTCAGATGCTTTTATCTTTCATTTTCTCCTTTGCTTTTCAGTTCCCTTCTTTTCACAGCTATTGTAAGGCCTCCCAGACAGCCATTTTTCTTTTTTGCATCTCTTTTCCATGGAGATGGTCTTGATCCCTGTCTCCTGTACAATGTCAGTAACCTGATTCCATAGTTCATTAGGCATTCTATCTATCAGATCTAGGCCCTTCAGTCTATTTCTCACTTCCACTGTATAATCATAAGGGATTTTATTTAGGTCATACCTGAATGGTCTAGCAGTGTTTTCTACTTTCTTCAATTTAAGTCTAAATTTGGCATTAAGGAGTCCATGATCTGAGCCACAGTCAGCTCCTGGTCTTGTTTTTGCTGACTGTATAGAGCTTCTCCATCTTTGGTTGCAAAGGATATAATCAATCTGATTTCAGTGTTGAACATCTGGTGATGTCCATGTATAGAGTTTTCTCTTGTGTCATTGGAAGAGGGTTTTTGCTATGACCAGTGTGTTCTCTTGGCAAAATTTTATTAGCATTTGGCCTGTTTTATTCTGTATTCCAAGGCAAAATTTGCCTGTTATTACATGTGTTTCTTGACTTCCTACATTTGTATTCTAGTCCCCTATAATGAAAAGAACATTTTTGGAGGGTGTTAGTTGTAAAAGGTCTTGTAGGCCTTCATAGAACCATTCAACTTCAGCTTCTTTAGCATTACTTGTTGGAGCATAGTCTTGGATTACTGTGATATTGAATTGCTTGCCTTGGAAATGAACAGAGATTATTCTGCCATTTTTGAGATTGTATCCAAGTACTGCATCTTGGAGTCTTTTGTTGACCATGATGGCTACTCTATTTCTTCTAAGGGATTCCTGCCCACAGCAATAGATATAATGGTCATCTGAGTTTAAGTCACCCGTTCCCATCCATTTTAGTTAGCTGATTCCTAGAATATCGACATTCATCCTTGCCATCTCTTGTTTGACCACTTCTAATGTGTCTTGATTCATGGACCTAACATTCCAGGTTCCTATACAATATTATCCTTTACAGCATCAGATCTTGCTTCTATCACTGGTCACATCCACAACTGGGTATTGTTTTTGCTTTGGCTCCATCCCTTCATTCTTTCTGGAGTTATTTCTCCACTGATCTCTAGTAGCATATTGGCACATACTCTCATGGGGAGTTCTTTCAGTATCCTATCATTTTGCCTTTTCATACTGTTCATGGGGTTCTCAAGGCAAGAATACTGAAGTGGTTTTCCATTTTCTTCTCCAGTGAACCACATTCTGTCAGACCTCTCCACCATGATCCATCCATCTTGGGTGGCCCCACAAGGCATGGCTTAGTTTCATTGAGTTAGACAAGTCTGTGGTCCTAGTGTTATTAGATTGACTAGTTTTCTGTGATTATGGTTTCAATGTGTCTGCCCTCTGATGCCCTCTTGCAACATCTACCATCTTCTTGGGTTTCTCTTACCTTGGATGAGGGTTATCTCCTCACTGTCACACCTCCTGACCTTGAACATGCAGTAGCTCCTCTGTGCCCTCCTGTGCCTGCACAGCCACCACTCTTTGAATGCAGGGTTGCTCCTCCTGGCCGCTGCCCCTGACCTTGGACCCTATGCCCAAGGGGTGGCAGCCAAGAGGAGATACCCCACGTCCGAGGTTAAGGGCAGTGGCTGAGAATGCCTGACTGCGATGGTGCAGGAACAGCCAAGAGGAGCTACCCCATGTCCGAGGTCTGAAGCAGTGGCTGAGACTGCCAGGCTGCGAAAGCACAGGAGCAGCCGAGAGGAGTCCTGTCTTTACTATAGCCCAAACTGGCGGGCCTAACATCCACACATTGTTTCATATTTGCATTCCCTTTTCCACCCTGCCGCAAAAGTACTTAAGGCTTTCCTTCAGAACTTTATTAAACTAAGGATGATGTGACTTATTTAAATAATCTGGCCCAAACTTATACCATTTGTCAAATGACAAATCTTAATTCTAACATTCGCCCCCTCCTTTCCCCACTCACCAAATTCACAGACATCTTCCCACAAAAAGCTGGCAGGTAAATTTCACCCACATGCCACCCATAAAAAGGGTTAAATTTCTTGTAGTCTTTGTAGACACATTTTCTAGACAGACTGAAGCTTTCCTGGCTACTAACAAATGAGCCCCTATTGTGGCTCAGCTTATTCTACTGAAATTCTCCCAAGGTTTGCAATGCCTTCCTCCCTCCAGTCTGAAAATGGGGCCAAATTCACATCCTAAATCACCCAAAATATTGTATGAGGGCTTCAAGTTCCTTGCAGGTTTTACCTGGTCTTCCAGTAAGGCTGAAAAAGCCAAACGAGTCCTAAAAGAAACTCTGACCAAATTAACAATTGAACTTCATCAAGACTGAATTAAATTCCTCCCTTTAGCCCTCTTAAAGGCCCAGGGTTTACCAAAACATCCCCTTAAATATCAGTCCATTTGAGGCCATGTATGAGAGGCCCATAATACCTTTGGGTCTTCCCCCCTCCCAAGATAACCCCAAACTGCCTTCCCACCTTCCTTTCCCTTTACTTCCCCAGATACAAGGTGCCCTTTGGCAACAAGTAGATAACGTACTCCCTCAACCACAATCTTCCATACTTATCCCTTCAAATAGGAGACAAAGTCTATATGACAATTCATTCCCACTCAGATGTAACCCCAAAATGAGAAGACACTACACGGTAATTCTGCTTACCCTACTGCTACAATATTAAAAGACATCACCCCTTGGGTACACATCACCCAGTTAAAAAAGGTTATACAGCCCAATGATAAGAATGACTGCCAGACTAATACTGGCCAAATTCACATCCTAAATCACCCAAAATATTGTATGAGGGCTTCAAGTTCCTTGCAGGTTTTACCTGGTCTTCCAGTAAGGCTGAAAAAGCCAAACGAGTCCTAAAAGAAACTCTGACCAAATTAACAATTGAACTTCATCAAGACTGAATTAAATTCCTCCCTTTAGCCCTCTTAAAGGCCCAGGGTTTACCAAAACATCCCCTTAAATATCAGTCCATTTGAGGCCATGTATGAGAGGCCCATAATACCTTTGGGTCTTCCCCCCTCCCAAGATAACCCCAAACTGCCTTCCCACCTTCCTTTCCCTTTACTTCCCCAGATACAAGGTGCCCTTTGGCAACAAGTAGATAACGTACTCCCTCAACCACAATCTTCCATACTTATCCCTTCAAATAGGAGACAAAGTCTATATGACAATTCATTCCCACTCAGATGTAACCCCAAAATGAGAAGACACTACACGGTAATTCTGCTTACCCTACTGCTACAATATTAAAAGACATCACCCCTTGGGTACACATCACCCAGTTAAAAAAGGTTATACAGCCCAATGATAAGAATGACTGCCAGACTAATACTTATCAAGTTTCTCACACAGGCCCTACAACTCTAAAGTTCTCACGGTTTCCACTGGCCCCAACTGGCAATGGATGAGCCTGTTGGTTTCATGGGTACAATTATTCCTGGAACAACTTCTAACAGGTATCTGGGTCTTGAGTCCTCAAAGATATATGCTCAAACACATTGAAGATTACATCTCCACCCTGTCACTACAGAAAACCTTTCATAACTTTTACCCCTTCTTGGATCATTCATTTTTATCATCCTCCTACTCACTTTTGGCCCTTTTTTGTTTAATCTTTTCCAGAGATTCCTCCAAGACGGAATGTGAGCCAGTTCCCGAGACCAAGTCAAGACTGTTCTTTTGCTTGAGACCCTGAAGGTTAAAAAAAAAAAAAATCAACAATATGGGCCTTAGACCTCCTTCCTCCCAGACCACAAATCCCCGACTCTCATTTATCAGCAGGAAGAAGCCCTAAACATTTGCGAAACCCACCTCTCTTTCTCTTCTTCCATATATTCCTTAGGGTCTGAAATGAAAGAAAATTACACGGCTCAAAATAGCCTGGAGTTAAAACTCACCTCCATGTCCTCCCCACCATTCTATGCAAACAAAGAACTCTCTCACCCGAAGGAAAAAAAAAAAACCCAGCCGTTTAAGAGGTAACTACTCTGAACAACCTTGGAGAAGAACAGGCCCCCTTAAGAGAGTACTTTCTACATACATGCCTATATATACTTATTCATTTCTTAGGTTAGTGCAGCAGTTCATTAATCTCACTGCTGCCCCTTCTTGCCTCATTAAAGATGATCTGTTCCTGTAAAGTGCCTGTTTCATTCTTTTTCTAAACCTCGCCTTCTCTAACTCCCTTACGTTACATATTATATTTATATATTTAGGATTTAGTCCAAATTTCATGTACCTAAGCATTTGTGAGAGTTGGACTGTGAAGAAGGCTGAGCACCGAAGAATTGATGCTTATGAACTGTGGTGTTGGAGAAGACTCTTGAGAGTCCCTTGGACTGCAAGGAGATCCAACCAGTCCATTCTAAAGGAGATCAACTCTGGGATTTCTTTGGAAGGAATGATGCTAAAGCTGAAATTCCAGGCCTTTGGCCACCTCATGCGAAAAGTTGACTCATTGGAAAAGACTCTGATGCTGGGATGGATTGGAGGCAGGAGGAGAAGGGGACGACCGAGGATGAGATGGCTTGATTACATCATGGACTCCATGGATGTGAATCTGAGTGAACTCCAGGAGTTGGTGATGGACAGGGAGGCCTGGCATGCTGCGATTCATGGAGTCGCAAAGAGTCAGACACAACTGAGCGACTGAACTGAACTGAAGCATTTGAACATCTAAATACTAAAGTAGATATTTATTTTTAAGAGAAAGGTAAAGAGTCAACGACTTTCTGGTGCAAAGGAAGTCAGGCTCAGGTGGTAAAGTGTCTGTTTACAATGTGGGAGACCCAGGTTCAATTCCTGGATTGGGAGAATCGCCTGGAGAAAGCAATGGCACCTCACTCCAGGACTCTTGCCTGGAAAATGCCATGGATGGAGGAGCCTGGTAGGCTACAGTCCATGGGATTGTGAAGAGTTGGACACAACTGAGCTACTTCACTTTCACTTTTCACTTTCATGCATGAAATATATCCTTAAAGTATGTCATTTCTAACCAATCAGTTTAAAGATCACAATGTTTAACTTAAATCTCTTTATGGTTTCCCTTGATCCTGGGACTCAGTCACTACACTTTCTCATGCCCCTTGACCATTTTACAATGGCGAAAGATTAAAGATCACCAGTCATTTTTCCCTCAGGCATATGGGACAGAAGTTAATTACTGCCCTTCCTTGATTGAGTGCTGATAGTTTATCAGACCAAAAACACATTCCAGGAATTCAGGACAAAGGGTATCAGTTCATTTCAGTTCAGCCACTCAGTCCTGTGAAACTCTTTGCAACCCCATGAACAGCAGCACGCTAGGCCTCCCTGGCCATCACCAACTCCCAGGGTTCACCCAAACCCATGTCCATTGATTCGGTGACAGTATTCAAACATCTCACCCTCTGTCGTATCCTTCTCCTCCTGCCCCTAATTTTCCCCAGCATAAGGGTCTTTTCAAATGAATCAGCTCTTCACATCAGGTGGCCAAAGTACTGGAGTTTCAGCTTCAACATCAGTCCTTCCAATGAACACTTGGGGCTGATCTCCTTTAGGATGGACCAGTTGCATCTCCTTGCAGTCCAAAGGACTCTCAAGAGTCTTCTCCAAGATCATAGTTCAAAAGCATCAATTCTTCTGTGTTCATCTTTCTTTATAGTCCAACTCTCATATCCATAGATGACCACTGGAAAAAACCATAGCCTTGACCAGACGGACTTTTGTTGGCAAAGTAATGTCTCTGCTTTTTAATACGCTGTCTAGGATGGTCATAACTTTCCCTACAAGGGGTAAATGTCTTTTAATTTCATGGCTGAAATCACCATCTGCAGTGATTTTGGAGCCCAGAACAACAAAGTCAGCTACTTTTTCCACTGTTTCCCCATCTATTTCCCATGAAGTGATGGGACCAGATGCCATGATCTTCGTTTTCTGAATGTTGAGCTTTAAGACAACATTTTCACTCTCCTCTTTCACTTTCATCAAGAAGCTCTTTAGTTCTTCTTCACTTTCTGCCATAAGGGTTTTGTCATCTGCATATCTGACGTTATTGGTATTTCTCCCAACAATCTTGATTCCAGCTTGTGTTTCTTTCAGCCCAGAGTTTCTCATGATGTACTCTGCATATAAGTTCATGGATCTAACATTCCAGGTTCTTATGCAATATTGCTCTTTACAGCATCAGACCTCGCTTCTGTCTCCACTCCCATCCACAACTGGGTGCTGTTTTGCTTTGTCTCCATCCCTTCATTCTTTCTCTAATTATTTCTCCACTGATCTCCAGTAGCATGTTGGGCATCTACTGACCTGGGGAGTTCATCTTTCAGTATCCTACCTTTTTGCCTTTTCATACTGTTCATAGGGTATAGCTTTATTTTAAAAGATTGAGGTTATTATTGAAAAGACCAAAGTCCCAGAGTCCTACACTGACTTCCTAGTACTATCTGTCTTACTGGGTTCTCTTACTCTGCTGCTCTCCCCACAGGCACCACTTCCCAACAATGTCTCTTGCTTTGTCAGCATGTGTGTCTCTTTGGGCAATTCATTTCTGAATGTTAGGCAAGAGCCCATTCTCAAGCCCTGGAAAATGTCTGTCTTCCTGCAATGAATGGCAACTCTGGTGGGATGGCTTCTTCACTATTATTGACATCCTGAAAACCTGGGGTACTCAGGGACAAGCTTACTTGTCAACAGATTAGATCCAGCAGCTGGCAGCTAGGACACTTTGTCCCTGGTTTCCTCCTAATGTAAATGACTGGCTAAAGTTCCTTGACTGGTTAAAGAACAAGAAAATTTTATTGACCTTTTCCCCCCTTCCCTCTCTCTTTCTTCTTTTCAACTCCTTCTCTCCTACCTTTTATTCTTCTGTCCTGGTCCTGGATGTAGGGGTCTGGTTGAAGCAACACAGCCTCATCTCAGTTTAGATAATTCAAATTATGATCTTATATGTGGGATCTTCTTTCTGGTAGGGCTGAATTTCCATCCTGCCTTACAGTAAGTGCAGGGAAAAGTCCTGTAACTCCTGGGCATCTGCAGGTGGTAGGAAATGTCCATAAAGTCACCTGTTTTGTCCCCCTTTCTTCACCTCTTTCAAACTGGCATCCTTTTTTCTATGAAATATTTCCATTTATACTAATTGTTCACGCTTGGCTGTGTCTCTGTAGGAGTGTTTTCTTTCTTTCTTTCTTTCTTTCTTTCTTTCTTTTTTGGGGAGAGACTTCAATCTTATATTTAAGAGACTGTCTGATTATTATGATTGTGCTCATGTGTGTTTTATACTTTATGTTCTGTGTTGCGACTTGTGATGGTATTTCTGACCTGTGAGTGAGAAATTCTGATTCTGTTTCACTGAAGAACCCTTGTGAACAAATTCTAACTGACTAGAAAGAATCTAGCTATGAGCACATGGCTAAGAAAGAGACATCAGAACTCCTAACCTGGGGACCTGGCAAAGGGACTGGTAATCCCCAGCAAACTTGACTTTGAAGGTCAGCAGGATTTGATTACAGAACTTCCACTGACTGGATGAAGTAGAGACACTTGGAGGGCGTGTGCATGCTTGCACACATGTGCACGCGCATGCGCGCACACACACACACCACACACACACACACACACACACACACACACATTGTGCACACCAGAACCCAAGGGAAAGGAACAGTGATTAACAGATTAAGCCAGACCTGCCTGTTAGTGTTTAGGTGTCTTTTGAAGAGGCACGGGTTAATAGTGGCCTGCTGCAGGGTCAGGAACACTAAGTCCTAGGAGACACAGTTTAGCATAAGTCCTCTTGGAGGAGGTCACCTTTAGTCATAGCAAAGAACCTGTAGCCACACCATAGAGACTTCAGACTCTAGGACTGACTTGCTTCAGGTCAAACAGCTAGCAGGAAGAGAGTACAGCCCCATTTTTCAGCAGAAAATTGGATTAAAGATTTACTGAGCATGGCCCTGCTCCTAGAGCAGACCCAGTTTTCCCAACAACCAGTCCCTTACATCAGGAAACCTGCACAAGCCTCTTATACTCTTCCATCAGAGGGAAGACAGAAGAAGCAAAAATCAAATCCCACAGCCTCCAAAATGAAAGCCACAATCACAGAAAACTAACCAAATGATCACAAGGATCACCGCATTTTGCAACTCACTGGAACTATGAGCGATGCTGTGTGGAGCCAACCATGTGGCCACACATGGGACCACAAATGTGATGAGTCACAGCAGACAGTTCTGACAAAACATGGTCCACTGGAGAAGGGAATAGCAAACCACTTCAATATTCTTGCTTTAAGAACCCCATGAACAGTATGAACAGGCAAAAATATATGACACTGGAAGACAAATGCACCCCCAGGTCAGAAGGTATCCAATATGCTACTATGGAAGAACAGAGAAATAGCTCCAGAAAGAATGAAGAGCTGAGCCAAAGCAGAAATAATGTCAGTTGTAGATGTCTCTGGTGGTGAAAATAAAGTTCGATGCTGTATAAACAATATTGTATAGAAACCTGGCATATTGAGTCCGTGAATCAAAGTAAATTGGATGTGGTCAAACAGGAGATGGCAAGAGTGAACAACAAGATTTTAGGAATCAGTGAACTAAAATGGATGGGAATGGGCAACTTAATTCAGATAAGTGCTATATCCACTACCGTAGGCAAACATGTCTTAGAAGAAATGCAGTAGCCCTCATAGTCAACAAGAATCTGAAATGCAGTACTTAGATGCAATCTCAGAAACAACAGAAACATCTCAGTTTGTTCCCACAGCAAACCATTAAACATCACAGTAATCAAAGTCTGCCCAATCACTAATGCTGAAGAATCTGAGGTCAAATTTTTCTCTGAAGACCTACAAGACATTCTAGAATGAACACCAAAGAAAAGATGTCCTTTTTATCATAGGGGATTGGAATGCAAAAGTAGGAAGTCAAGAGATACCTGGAGTACCTGGAGTAACAAGAAAATTTGGCTTTGCATTAAAAAATGAAGCAGGGAAAAGGTTAACAGAGTTTGTGGAGAAGATCCACTGGAGATATCAAATTCTCTCTTTCAACAACTCAAGAGATGACTCTACACATAGACATAACCAGATGATCCAATACCTAAATCAGATTGATTATGTTCTCTGAAGGCAAAGATGGAGAAGCTCTATACAGTCAGCAAAAACAAAACGTGGAGCTGACTGTGGCTCAGATCATTAGCTCCTTATTGCTAAATTCAAACCTTAAATTGAAGAAAGAAGGAAAAAAAAACACTAAGCCATTCATTTATGACCTAAATCAGATCCCTTATGATTATACAGTGAAAGTGACAAGTAGATTCAGGGGATTTTATCTGATAGAGTGCTTGAGGTACTATGGGCAGAAGTTCATAACAATATACATGAGGTGGTGACCAAAACCTTCCCTAAGAAAAAGATGCAAAAAGTAAAATGGTTGTCTGAGGACGCCTTTAGCTGAGAAAAGTAAAGAAGTGAAAGGCAATGGAGAAATGGAAAGATATCCCCATTTGAATACAGAGTTCCAAAGAATAACAAGGAGAGATGAGAAAGGCCTCTTAAGTGAACAATGCAAAGAAATAAGGGAAAACAGTAGAATGGAAAAGATTAAAGATCTCAAGAAAATTAAAGATACCAGGGGAAAATTTAATTCAAAGATGGGCACAATAAAGGACAGAAATTACAAGAACCTAAGAAAAGCAAAATATTTTAAGAAGAGATGGCAAGAATATACAGAAAAACTATACAAAAAAAAAAAAAAAAAAGGATGTTTTAAAAGTAAACTATTGTAAAACTTGAATTTGGCATTTATCTATTGGGAAGACAAGTTTTCTTGAACTGTTGAGCAGCCTCTGGTAACAGATTTTAAGTTTCTTTACCTTTTAAGTGATCTGCACTATATCTGCCTTTGAAATCTTTTATTTTTACTTTGACTAAGTGAATATATATTGTCTCACAATGACCTATGATTCTATCTGACCAACTGTTCTAAACCTTTTTGATATTTTTGACAAAACTTTCTAAGTCAAATTCTAATGAAATCTTTTTGTTCCCTAGCTAATTTTGGAAAGCTTCAAAGGGCCCCTGAAACATCCCAAGGAGAGATATTAAACTAATTAGGGTTATTTGGCGTGTTAAATCATATGGGAAGTATTCTAAAATGAGTAATAAATCTTAGGTTATATTGCATAGTAGATACTATTAATAATATAGATATTCTATAAATTGTATGTGGTTCCTAAAAA
>SJYC01058056.1:0-19063 GCA_006408675.1 Madoqua kirkii | reverse complement strand
AGTTCCAAAGAATAGCAAGGAGAGATAAGAAAGCCTTCCTCAGTGATCAGTGCAAAGAAACAGAGGGAAACAATAGAATGGGAAAGACTAGTGATCTCTTCCAAAAAATTAGAGGTACCAATGGAACATTTCACGTAAAGATGGACTCAATAAAGGACAGAAATGGTATGGACCTAACAAACAGAAGATATTAAGAAGTGGCAAGAATACATAGAAGAACTACATAAAAAAGATCTTAATGACCCAGATCACCACAATGGTGTGATCACTCATCTAGAGCCAGACATCCTGGAATGTGAAGTCAAGTGCGTCTTAGGAAGCATCATGATGAACAAAGCTAGTGGAGGTGATAGAATTCCAGTTGAGCTATTTCAAACCCTAAAAGATGATGCTGTGAAAGTGCTGCACTCAATATGCCAGCAAATCTGGAAAACTCAGCAGTGGCCACAGGACTGGGAAAGGTCAGTTTTCATTCCAACCCCAAGGAAAGGCAATGCCAAAGAATGCGCAAACTACCACACAATTGCACTCATCTCACATGCTAGTAAAGTAATGCTCAAAATCCTCCCAGCTAGGCTTCAACAGTACATGAACCATAAATTTCCACATGTTCAAGCTGGATTTAGAAAAGGCAGAGGAAGTAGAGATCAAATTGCCAACATCTGTTGGATCATCGAAAAAGCAAGAGAGTCCCAGAAAAACATCTATTTCTGCTTCATTGACTATGCCAAAGCCTTTGACTGTCTGGATCACAATAAACTGTGGATAAGAGGTAGAATACAAGACTACCTTCCCTCTCTCCTGAGAAATCTGTATGCATGTCAAGAAGCAACAGTCAGAACTGGACATGGAAAAACAGATTGGTTCCAAATTGGGAAAGTACTGTGTCAAGGCTGTGTCTTGTTACCCTGCTTATTTAACTTAAATGCAGAATACATCATGTGAGATGCCAGGCTGGAGTATCAATAACCTCATATATGCAGATAATAACCACCTTTACGGCAGAAAGTGAAGAACTAAAGAGACTCTTAACGAAAGTGAAAGAGGAGAGTGAAAAAGTTGGCTTAAAACAACATTTAGAAAACTAAGATCATGGCATCTTGTCCCATCACTTCATGGCTAGTGAGGGGGAAACAGTGGAAACTGTTACAGACATTATTTGGAGGGGCTACAAAATCACTGCAGATGGTGACTACAGCCATGAAATTTTTAAAAGACGCTTGCTTCTTGGAAGAAATTTTATGACCAAACTAGATAGCATATTTAAAAACAGAGACATTATTTTGCCAAGAGAGGTCTGTCTAGTCAAAGCTATGAATTTTCCAGTAGTCACGTATAGATTTGAGAGTTGGACTCCAAAGAAAGCTGAGCTCTGAAGAATTGATGCATTTGAACTGTGGTGTTGGAAAAGACTCTTGAGAGTCCCTTGGACTGCAAGGAGATCCAACCAGTCCATCCTAAAGTTAAGAGAACCTGTCTCATCAAATTACAGGGAGAAGGACTTAAGCCTGAGCTTTAGTGTTTTAATGAATCAAGGACCACATGTAAAATTATTGTGTTATAAATTATAGGTCGCTTCTCCCAAAGAGAGATCTGTAGCCATGCATGTGTGAACTTTTGTATATTACTATGCTTTGTCAGGTCATCTTAAGGTTAGATTTCTTAATATTTCTTTCTCCCAAGGAATTGTTCTGTGTTGGTAGTCAATGAAATTTGTAGATTTTATTAAACTTTTTGATAAGATACAAAAGTCTGTGACCACCTTTAAGTACTGTAGCCATTCCTTTGCTTATTTTATTTCATTTAAGGAGACATCTTTTAGCCACTTCTTACGAGCTGGGGATAATTGACCAAACACATGGGCCTCTGCTTCCAGAGAAATTTCCATCAAGGAAAGCAAAAGGTCATCAAATAAAAACTATGCTAAAGATAATCCTGTAAAGAGTGGCTGTGAGAGCATATTTGGTAGATTTTATACATAGATTTTTGGTGGGACAAACACCAGCATCCTGAAAAAAATGAGCAGGATTTAACCAAATAGAAGAGGGATGAGAAAGAGATGAAAAGTCCTGGAATTGAGGGATGATGATGGTCTCAAGAAAACTCTTGTTAGTCTGCTGAGCCCTCAAGCTTTCTGTCTTGTCTTCGCCCCTGAGCAAACATCCCAGCCTTTGGTTTTAGGTTACTCTATATTATAGTACATTGTGGTGGTACTAGAATACGACCATTAGAAGCTCTGCTGATCTAGGCCAAATCTGATCATTAGCTCATAACTAGAATTGGCAAATGCCCCCAGGGAAGTAATCAGTAGTTATCAGCAGTACTTGGAGAGTTTTAGTATTGAATACATTTAGTCCTCACTGCTTCCGCAGCTTTTTGATATTTCTAAAAATGTGCATTCAATGAATTTTTTTCTAGTTGTTCGAACTGCAGTGATTGCCTACCATACCTACTATATCATTCATGGGAGTGTGGAAGTCTGTATTAAAAGGTTTGCAGAGTGCAGCATGATCACATTTAGGAAGTTCATTCAGGCTGAAGTTACTATAATTGTAGTAAAATAGGGGAAAGGAAGTGGGTGATTTGAAAAGAAGTTGTTACATCATTTAAGTGAAAGATATTGTTGGCCTGAATCTAGAATAACTGCCCTTGGGATTGATAGAAGTGGATGAATATAGGAGTTACTGAAAAGAGAGGAAACAGAGCAGATGACTCACTGACATTAAAAAGCAACGACAGCACAGAGATTAAAATCTATTATAGTACTGTAATTATTTCTGACATTACTGTTTTACCAAACCCATTTCTATACTTTGAAAGTTGACTAGAGCAGAAATAATTATTTCCTTGTATCTCATTTCCTTGTATAAACTTGAAAGTTTGAAAGTCAATTGATAGTTTTAAAATTCTGAGCTAATAAACACCAAAATAGCCCATGTATGCTTCTGTAAATGAGTGTTATTTATGTCCTCAGAATAGAATAACTAGTAAATTACAAAGATACAAAAAGAAGTTTCTATCTTTGAACTTCATTGCATCCTGAACGTTACGGACTTTTCTTCAAAATGAGAACAGTGTTACTGTAGTTCTTATTATAAGAAATAAAAGCAATACAGAAAGGTGAAAAGAATAAACGCTCAGCACCCCAGTGTGAGCACTGTGGATATTCAGTGTGGCGTCTTAACATTTAGTTTTCTCAAAATTTTATTTTCTAACTCAAAAATAACTCATGAACAACTTGCCATAAAAAGGAAAACTGTTTCAGTCTTATGGTTATTATACTGGAAGTTAACCAGTTTCTCATTGATGAATATTTACATGATGAAATGTTGCAGTACACATCCTTGTCACATATTTTGGCATTCTTTCCAATTTTCCCTAGAACAAATTTTTAGAACTTCTAAATTAAACTATATGCCTACCTTTCATATGCTTTTTGTTGGTTTACTTCTATGTCATTCAACATAAAAACATGTTTAAATAATGAAATTATTGTAATAGAAATTCATGGCTTTTCTAAATTTGAATTTAAAGTCAATAATAGGGTTTGCAAATGATGTGACTCATAAGATATTAATCTACACAGTTTACGAGGAGCTATGTCACACCAGTTTCTCATTGATGAATATTTACATGATGAAATGTTGCAGTACACATCCTTGTCACATATTTTGGCATTCTTTCCAATTTTCCCTAGAACAAATTTTTAGAACTTCTAAATTAAACTATATGCCTACCTTTCATATGCTTTTTGTTGGTTTACTTCTATGTCATTCAACATAAAAACATGTTT
The DNA here is from genome assembly GCA_006408675.1 of Madoqua kirkii. Classification (NCBI taxonomy): domain Eukaryota; kingdom Metazoa; phylum Chordata; class Mammalia; order Artiodactyla; family Bovidae; genus Madoqua; species Madoqua kirkii. The sequence continues at coordinate 15,270 of SJYC01058056.1, read as the reverse complement.
AAATAATGAAATTATTGTAATAGAAATTCATGGCTTTTCTAAATTTGAATTTAAAGTCAATAATAGGGTTTGCAAATGATGTGACTCATAAGATATTAATCTACACAGTTTACAAGGAGCTATGTCACGAGAAGGCAATGGCACCCCACTCCAGTGCTCTTGCCTGGAAAATCCCATGGGTGGAGGAGCCTGGTGGGCTGCAGTCCATGGGGTTGCTAAGAGTTGGACACGACTGAGTGATTTCACTTTCACTTTTCACTTTCATGCACTGGAGAAGGAAATGGCAACCCACTCCAGTACTCTTGCCTGGAGAATCCCAGGGATGAGGGACCCCGGTGGGCTGCTATCTATGGGGTCATACAGAGTTGGACACAACTGAAGCGACTTAGCAGCAGCAGCAGCAGCATGTCACTTATTAGCATCAAAACAAACAACACTGTCAAAAAATGGCCAGAATACCTGAATAGACATTTCTTTAAAGAAGAGATGTGAAAAGGCCCATAAAAAGATGTTCAAAATTGCTAGTTATTAGAGAAATGGAAATCAAATGAGATAGTGACCTCATACTGCTCAGAATGGCTATCACCAAAAAATTCACAAAAGACAAATGCTGGAGAGGGTGTGGAGAGAAGGGAGCCATCCTGCCCTGTTCATGGGAATGTAAATTGGTGCAGTCACTGTGGGAGAACAGCATGGAGGTTCCTTAAAAAACTAAAAATAGAGCTACCCTATGGCCCTGTAATCCCACTCCTGGGCATGTATCCAGAGAAAAACATGGCCCCCAAAGATACTGCACCCCAATGGTCATTGCAGCACTGTTTACAATAGCCAACACATGGAAACAATCTAAATGTTCATCAAGAGAGGAATGATTTAAGAAGATGTGGCATATACACATATTGGCACACACACTCAAATATTGCTCAACTGTTAAAAAAAACGAAACAAGCCATTTGCAGCAACATGGATGGACCTGGAGAGTGTCAAACTGAGTGAAGTCAGACAGAAGAGAAATAGCCTATGACATCCCTTATCTGTGGAATCTAAAAAGGAATACAACTGAACATACAAAACAGAAAGAGACACACAGAAAACGAATTTGTGGATGCCAGGGGTGGGGGGAAAGGGACAGGTAAGGATTCTGGGAAGGTCATGTACACACTGCTATATTTAAAATGGATGACCAAGAAAAATATATTGGATAGTGCATGGAAATCTGCTCAGTGTCATGTGCCAGCCTGGATGGGGGTGGGGGGAATGAATACATGTGTGTGTGCGGCTGAGTCACTTCACTGTGCACCTGAAGCTTATCACAGTATTGTTAATTGGGTATATCCCAATACAAGATGTTTTGGTGTTGAAAAAATAATAAAAATAAAAAAATTTTAAATTCAGTAATAAGAGATTCCCTGTCAGTTCAATGGTTAGGATTCAGCACTTTCACTGACAGGGCTCAGCCTTGATCCCTGGTCCTGGTTGGGGGAACTTAGATCCCCACAGCATGGCCTTAAAAAATATATAACAATAATAAAACAGGCAAAATCCCTGCAGATGGTGATGGCAGCCATGAAAGTAAAGAAGCTTATTCCTTGGAAGAAAATTTATGACTAACCTAGATAGAATTTTAAAAAGCAGAGACATTACTTTGCCAGTACAGGTCTGTCTAGTCAAACCTATGGTTTTTCCAGGAGTCAGGTATGGATGTGAGAGTTGGACTATAAAGAAAGGTGAGCATCGAAGAATTGATGCTTTTGAACTGTGGTGTTGGAGAAGACTCTTGAGAATCCCTTGGACTGCAAGGAGATCCAACCAGTCCATCCTAAAGGAAATCAGTCCTTTTTGTTCATTGGAAGGACTGATGCTGAAGCTGAAACTCCAATACTTCAGCCACCTGATGTGAAGAGCTGTCTTATTGGAAAAGACCCTGATGCTGGGAAAGATTGAGGGCACCAGGAGAAGGAGACAATAGAGGATGAGATGGTTGGATGGCATCACTGACGTGATAGACGTGAGTCTGAGTGAACTCCGGTAGTTGGTGATGAACAGGGAGCCCTGGTGTGCTGCAGTCCATGGGGTCACAAAGAGTCGGACACAACAGAGTGACTGAACTGAACTGAATAAAACAGGCAAAACATTCGTCACTAGCAAAATATTTCCTTGATATTTCAAAAGTATCCTTATGAGAATCTCTTACTCAGGACGTGCACTATTGAACAGAATATGCTTAGGGAAAAAACCTTTTGTTTTTCTTTTTGCAGGGGGATGATTCTTTGAACTGGGAAATAGACAAATGGGAGTTTATTGTATGTTCTTTATGACGGTGTAAGTCTGACTTAAGGAAGTGCTGTTCTGGGTGTAAAGTACTCAAATCAGGCACCATCCTCTTCTAGAGTGTTTTGCTGTTATTTTGCTTTTGTTTTTTTAAAACATATCTGAAATGTAACATGTAAATTTAAAGTGTAAAATGTTAATTTGATGCATATTGACATTGTAACATGATTGACATTGTAGGGATATCTCTATCACCTTAGTATCCTTTTTCTGGAGGTTAGAATACATTCTCTAACAATTCTGACAATTGTCTTATACTGTCAGTTCAGTTGAATTGCTCAGACATGTCCGACTCTTTATAACCCATGGATTGCACCATGCCAGGCTTCCTTGTCCATCACTAAGTCGTGGAGTTTACTCAAACTCATGTCCATGGAGTCGGTGATGCCATCCAACCTCTCATCCTCTGTCATCCCGTTCTCCTGCCTTCAATTTTTTCCAGCATCAGGGTCTTTTCAAATGAGTCAGCTCTTCGCATCAAGTGGCCAAAGTATTGGAGTTTCTGCTTCAGCATCAGTCCTTCCAATGAATATTCAGGACTGATTTCCTTTAGGATGTACTGGTTGGATCTCCTTTCAGCCCAATGGACTCTCAAGTGTTTTCTCCAACACCACAGCTCAAAAGCATAAATTATTCAACGTTCAGCTTTCCTTATAGTCCAACTCTCACATCCATACATTACTACTGGAAAAACCATAGCCTTGACTAGATAGAGCTTTGTTAGCAAAGTAATGTCTCTGCTTTTGAATATGCTATCTAGGTTGGTCATAACTTTCCTTCGAAGGAGTAAGTGTCACGGCTCCAATCACCATCTGCAGTGATTTTGGAGCCCCCCAAAATAAAGTCTGATACTGTTTCCCCATCTATTTGCCATGAAGTAATGGGACCAGATACCACGATCTTAGTTTTCTGAATGTTGAAGCCAACTTTTTCACTCTCCTCTTTTACTTTCATCAAGAGGCTCTTTAATTCTTCTTCACTTTCTGCCACAAAAGTGGTGTCATCTACAAATCTAAGGTTATTGATATTTCTCCTAGCAATCTTGATTCCAGCTTGTTCTTCATCCAGCACAGCATTTCTCATGATGTTCTTTGCATATAAGTTAAATAAGCAGGGTGACAATATACACCCTTGACATCCTCCTTTTCCCATTTGGAACCAGTCTGTTGTTCCATGTCCAGTTCTAACGTGCTTCCTGACCTGCATACAGGTTTCTCAAGTGGCAGGTCAGGTGGTCTGGTATTCCTATCTCTTTCAGTATTTTCCACATTTATTGTAATCATCACAATTTTGATGATCATATTGTAATATACTGTAGCATGCATTAGATCTTGAGATTTTTTTTTTTTACTATTTATTGTAAATTTGTACCCTAAGCAACAGTTTTGTCCACTGCTTAACTTGTTGAGTTAATCACCACTTTATTGTTTCTGCAAGTTTGACTTTTAAACTTCAAAACATAAGTGATAACATATAGTACTCATCTTTTTCTGACGTCTCAGCAAAATGTGCCTAGGCCATCCATGTTCTCACAAATGGCAGTATGCCCTCCTTTGTGGCTGAATGATATTCCATTATATATGTATTAAATAGCATATTTTCTTTATTCATCCACTGATGGACACTAAGTTTTTCCCATATCTTGGCTATTATAATCTGGCCATAACCTCTGGATACACATATATTTTCAAGTTATTGTTTTCACTTTCTTCCCAGAAGTGGAACTGCTGTGTCATGTCAGTCCTTCCTTTCATTTTGGGGGGAACCTCCATACTGTATAGAGTCTTCCCTGGTGGCTCAGTGGTTAAAACATCTGCCTGCAGTGCAGAGTATTTGGAACCAGTCTGTTGTTCCATGTCCAGTTCTAACGTGCTTCCTGACCTGCATACAGGTTTCTCAAGTGGCAGGTCAGGTGGTCTGGTATTCCTATCTCTTTCAGTATTTTCCACATTTATTGTAATCATCACAATTTTGATGATCATATTGTAATATACTGTAGCATGCATTAGATCTTGAGATTTTTTTTTTTTACTATTTATTGTAAATTTGTACCCTAAGCAACAGTTTTGTCCACTGCTTAACTTGTTGAGTTAATCACCACTTTATTGTTTCTGCAAGTTTGACTTTTAAACTTCAAAACATAAGTGATAACATATAGTACTCATCTTTTTCTGACGTCTCAGCAAAATGTGCCTAGGCCATCCATGTTCTCACAAATGGCAGTATGCCCTCCTTTGTGGCTGAATGATATTCCATTATATATGTATTAAATAGCATATTTTCTTTATTCATCCACTGATGGACACTAAGTTTTTCCCATATCTTGGCTATTATAATCTGGCCATAACCTCTGGATACACATATATTTTCAAGTTATTGTTTTCACTTTCTTCCCAGAAGTGGAACTGCTGTGTCATGTTAGTCCTTCCTTTCATTTTGGGGGGAACCTCCATACTGTATAGAGTCTTCCCTGGTGGCTCAGTGGTTAAAACATCTGCCTGCAGTGCAGAGACCCGGGTTCAATCTCTGGGTTGGGAAGATCCCCTGAGAAGGAAATGGCAACCCACTCCAATATTCTTGCCTGGAGAATCCCATGGACAGAGGAGCATGCTAGGCTATAGTCCATGGGGTCTGTCTCTTATACACATCTAGATGTGTATAAGAGACAGGTATAATCAGACACTTTCTTCCCAGAAGTGGAACTGCTGTGTCATGTTAGTCCTTCCTTTCATTTTGGGGGGAACCTCCATACTGTATAGAGTCTTCCCTGGTGGCTCAGTGGTTAAAACATCTGCCTGCAGTGCAGAGACCCGGGTTCAATCTCTGGGTTGGGAAGATCCCCTGAGAAGGAAATGGCAACCCACTCCAATATTCTTGCCTGGAGAATCCCATGGACAGAGGAGCATGCTAGGCTATAGTCCATGGGGTTGCACAGAGTTGGATACGACTGAGCAACTTCACTTTCACTTTTCCATGCTGTATACCAAGGATTCTCTTTTCTCCACATTCTCACCAGCACTTTTTTTTTTTAATAGCCGTTTTAACAGATATGAGATAGTTTAATTTGCATTTCCCTGATGATTATTTGTATTGAGCATCTTTTCATGTACCTGTTGGCCATCTGTATGTCTTTGGGAAAATGTCTATTAGGTCTTCAGCACACTTTTATTTGTTTAAAGTTTATTAATTTTTAAATTGGTGGACAGTTGCTTTACAAATTTGTGTTGGTTTCTGCTCTACAATAATACAGATCAGTCATAATTATATAAATATTAATATACATATATACAGAAATACACACATATATCCCTTCCCCCCTGAACCTCCCTTCCCTCTCCCATTCCACCCCTCTAGGTCATCACAGAGTACTAGGCTGGGCTCCTGTGTTATTTAGCAACTTCCCACTATCTATTTTATACATGATAGTGTATATATGTGCTTTCTTATGGGATCCTGCCCATTTTTAAGTCAGATTATTTGCATTTTTGTTGTTCAGTTATGTGAGTTCTCTCTATATTTTGGATACTAACCTCTTATCATAAATTGATTTGCAAAAAATTTCTCTCATTCTGTAGGTTGCCTTTTCATTTGGTTTTTATTATTCTTTTCTGTGTAAAATCTTCTAAATTTGATGGAGTCCTATTTGTTGATTGTTGCTTTTGTTGTCACATCCAAAAAAATCATTGCTAACACCAGTGTTGAGAAATTTCCTCCCTACATTTGCTTCTAAGAATTTTAAACTATCAGAACTTATGTTTAGATCTTTGACATATTTCAAGTTACAAGTGGTGTAAGATAATGGTTCATTCCCATCTTTTCATTTTATGGTTTCCTTTGCTGTGCAGTAGCTTTTAAGTTTAATCCATTCTTTATTTTAGTTTTTATTTTCATTACTCTAGGTTGTGGCCTGATAAAGATCTTGCTCTGATTTGTGTCAATGTATTGCCTATATTTTCCTAAGAATCTTATGGTATCCAGCCTTACATTTGGGTCTTTAATGCAGAATTTTGAGTTTATTTTTGAGTAAATTTGAGTTTATTTTTGTGTATAACAGTAGAGTGTTCTAATTGCATTCTTTTACATGTAGCTGTCCAATTTTCCCAGCACCATTTATTGAAGAGACTATCTTTTCTCCATTGTGTATACTTGCTTCCCTTGTCATAGATTAAGTGACTGTAAGTACATAGGTTTCTTTCTGGGGTTTCTATGCTGTTCCACTGACCTATGTGTTTTGTCTGTTTTCCTGATACTACCATACTGTTTTGGTTACTGTAGCTTTGTAATATAGCCTGAAGTCAGGGGATGTGATTCTTCCTGCTCTGTTCTTCTTTCTCAGATTATTTTGACTGTTCAGGTTCTTATGTGTCCATACAAACTTTCAAATGATCTGTTCTAGCCAGAGCAGGAAACCCCGGGTTATAAAGGATGGTGAAAGTGGGCCTCCTTGCCTGTTTCCCTGATCTTAGAGGAATGCCTTTCAGCTTTTCTTCACTGAATATCTCTTAACTTTATTGAGTATCTATCTTTATTGAGCATCTGAGTATCTATTGCCTTTATTATGCTGAGGTATGTACCTCTATACCCAGTCTGCCTAGGGAGTCTTAATCATTAAAGGATCTTATATTTTATCAAATGCTTTTCTGCATCTACTGAAATAATAATGTGGTTTTTATCTATTAATGTTATGTATTACATTTACTGATTTGCATGTTGAACCATCTTTGCATACAAGGAATAAATCCCATCTGATCATGATGTGTAACCCCTTTGTGTCTTCTTGAATTGCTTGCTAAGATTTTGTTGAATGTTTTGTAGCTAAACTCCTTAGGGATATTGCGCTATTGTTTTCTTTAAGTGTTCTTATCTAGCTTTAGAATCAGGGTAATTAGGGCCTCAAAAAATGAATTCGGAAGTATTTCCTCCTCTTCACTTTTTGAAAGGCTTTGAGAAGGACTGATATTTTCTTTTGAATGTTTTATAGAATTTACTAATGAAGCCATCCAGTCCTGGGGTTGTTTTGGGAGGTTTTTGATTACTAATTTAACCTCTTTGCTTGTTACTGGTCTGTTCACATTTTCTACTTTGTCCTGATGCAGTCTTGGTAGTTTGTATTTATAGTTTATCCATTTCTCCTATCTTGCGGGCATGTCTTTAATATTTCTGTAGTGTCTTCCTTTTCATTTCTGAGTGCAAAGTAATGTCTCTGCTTTTGAATATGCTATCGAGGTTGGTCATAACTTTCCTTCCAAGGAGTAATTTCATGGCTGCAGTCACCATCTGCAGTGATTTTGGAGCTCCCCAAAATAAAGTCTGCCACTGTTTCCCCATCTATTTGCCATGAAGTGATGGGACCAGATGCCATGATCTTCATTTTCTGAATGTGGAGCTTTAAGCCAACTTTTTCAGTCTCCACTTTCACTTTTATCAAGAGGCTTTTGAGTTTCTCCTCACTTTCTGCCATAAGGGTGGTGTCATCTGCATATCTGAGGTTATTGATATTTCTCCCAGCAATCTTGATTCCAGCTTGTGTTTCTTCCAGTCCAGTGTTTCTCATCATGTACTCTGCATATAAGTTAAATATGTAGGATGACAATATACAGCCTTGATGTACTCCTTTTCCTATTTGGAACCAGTCTGTTGTTCCATGTCCAGTTCTAACTGTTGCTTCCTAACCTGCATATAGGTTTCTCAAGAGGCAGGTCAGGTGGTCTGGTATTCCCATCTCTTTCTGAATTTTCCAGTTTATTGTGATCCACACAGTCAAAGGCTTTGGCATAGTCAACAGTGAATCTTTAATCCAGTTTTCTGTTGATGAGTGGAGCTGCATTCCCTCCCCGTTGTTTGACCTGAGCCCAAACCATGGTGGAGGTAATGAAGATAACATGACCTCCTTCAGAAGGTCTCTGGCACGAACTGCCACACTCAGTGCCCCCAGCCCTGGATCATCACCGCCGACCCGCGTCTCTGCTGGAGACTCCTGGACACTCACGGGCAGGTGTGGGTCACTCTCCTGTGGGGTCTCTGCTCCTTTCTCCTGGATCCTGGTGCACAGGTTCTGTTTGGGCCCTCTAAGAGTCTGTTTCCCAGTCCTGTGTAGGTTCTGGCAGCTCTACATGGGTTAATGGTGACCTCCTCCAAGAGGGCTTCTGACATACCCAGGTCTTCTGCACCCGGAGCCCCTGTCCCTGTGGCAGGCTGCTGCTGACCTGAACATCCTCAGGAGACCTCAACACAGTTCTGGCTCAGTCTGGGGGGCCTCTGGGTCCTGGTGCACAAGCTTTGTTTGAGCCCTCCGAGCTTCTCTGGCAGGTATGGGGTTTGATTCTAAACACAATTTCACCCCTCCTTCCATCTTGCTGGGGCTTCTCCTTTGCCCTTGGATGTGGGTGTCACTTTATGGTGGGATCCAACCTTCTCCTGCCGCCCCTTGTTCGGCAGAAAGCTGTAATTTTGCTGTTCTCACAGGAGACGATGAGTACACCTCCTCCTCCGCCAGCTAGGAGTCTCCCATGCAGGTCAGAAAGACTGGGAAACTTTTTAACTTGATGCCAAATTGCTCCCCAACGTGGTCAGTCCAGTTTACAGAGAACCATCACAGATTTGGATCTGGTAGTTCTGGGGTGGGGTCCCAAATTCTCCATTTCTCAAAAGCTCTCAAGTGATGACGATGCCACTGGTCCAGGGAAAATGAGCATGTAGAGGCCCGTCCGTTCACTTACCGAGAATATTTGTCAAGTGTCTGTAATGCATCAGGCCGTGAACCAGACATTGAGGGCACAGCGGTGACTGAGACAGGACAGCGCTTTGCCACTCCTCAGGCTGAAAGTACAAATATTTGTTCAACATATGTATTGTTGAAGTGGATAGCAACTGATCGTGTATTATTTTAGAATTGTACCCTAGAGTCATGTTACATGCCCATTTAACTTGTATTTTCTATTTTCTGACTTTCATGTTTTCAACATGTTTTTCTTTTTTGTGGTTTCTCATTCTCCCTTGAGGAATGCAGGTATTTGTATGGACCCAACCCTTGGTGATACATTCCAGCATTTAAACTCAGCTAAAGTCCCTCTTAGTAAATATTGCTGAATTGTGCCTTAATTTTGTGTTATTTATATATTTTCCTTTATCACCGAGTCATTTATTTTTTTCTAATGTGTTTCCTTTTTTTGTTGTTAAATAATTGCTTTACAATGTTGTATTATTTTCTGCTGAACGGCAAAGTATAGCTCTTGGTATACATATACCCGCTCCTTGCTGAGTCCCCTCAGCATCCCTCCCTTCTAGGTCATCACAGAGCTTGAGCTGAGTGTTGAGACCTGACAGAAGCCATGACAAGCTTCAAGGACTAAAGCAGCCAGAGCTACAATCAAAGTATAGCTCTTGGTATACATATACCCGCTCCTTGCTGAGTCCCCTCAGCATCCCTCCCTTCTAGGCCATCACAGAGCTTGAGCTGAGTGTTGAGACCTGACAGAAGCCACGACAAGCTTCAAGGACTAAAGCAGGCAGAGCTACAACCACCGAAAAAGCCGGGTCACTGCCCAGAGGAGCTGAGATCATCATCCCCCGACCTTGAGACTCAGCCGGTCAGCATACTCCCATAGCCTGGTTAAAGCTAGCCCAGATAACACGAAAAGCCCCTTAAGTGAGCCCGCACATGCAGAATTTAGCCAGTTAATAGATGCCAAGAACCCCTTGCAGCCAATCCGCCCTTGCCTGCTCCCTGTCTTTGTTCTAAGTCTATAAACACTGCTGTAGTTCAGGGCTCGGGGCCCTCTTGCCTTACTCCACCATGTTGGATGTGGCAGGGTGCCCTAACTCGAGTTAGCAATAAACAAACCCCCTTCTTGCCTTTGCATTGCCGTGGTGGACTTGTTCTCTCAGTCTGTTTGAGCACTTGGACTCGGAGCATAACACTGAGCTCCGTCTGCTACACAGCACCTTCCCACCAGCTATCTGTTTACAGATGGTGATGTGTGCCTCAGTCTAGAACGGACAGGGCTGTTAACTAAGGCTTGAACCTCATTATGTTTAAGAGCCTGAGAACAAACGAGTGACATTCAAGCCTTCAGTGGTGCTCAGTTGTGTTCTTGGCCTTTAGTATGTATTCATTACGTAATTTTAAGGAAATGTGCCCCACTGATGAGATTCTATTTTTAGTTACATTTAAGTTTTGCATCTGTTGTCACATTTAAGCCTAGTCTAAGAAGCGCGTGCGTCCCAGGGGGCTCAGTGGTAGAGAATCTGCCTGCCAAAGCAGAAAGTGCAAGTTCGACCCCTGGGTGGGGAGGATCCCTGGAGCAGGCAATGGCAGCCCGCTCCGGCAGTCTGGCCTGGAATATCGCAGGACAGAGGAGCCTGGCGGGCTACAGCCCATGGGGTCACAAAAGGGTCAGACACGACTTAGTGACTGAACAGCAACAGTGTATACGTGTCCTGTGCTGTAGTTTTGGAGTTCAAGAGAACTGTGACCTCCAGATTCAGGCAACAGTCAGCCAGCTGGTCTCAGAGTTAGTTTTAGTGCTTCTCAGTTTTATTATCATGAACTTAGAGTGTGAAAGACTCGGCAGAGGTAGTTCAGCACAGGCAAAGGATGTTCAAACATTTCCAGCCTAAGAAACAGGCTTCCCTGGTGGCTCAGCTGGTAAGAATCTGCCTGGAATGCAGGAGACCCTGGTTCGATTCCTGGGTCAGGAAGATCCCCTGGAGAAGGAACAGGCTGCCCACTCTAGAATCCTAGGGCTTCCCTGGTGGCTCAGAGGTATCGAATCCTCCTGCAACATGGGGAACCTGGGCACGATCCTTGGGTTGGGAAGGTTCCCCGGAGGAGGGCATGGCAACCCGCTCCAGTATTCTTCCCTGGAGAATCTCCATGGACAGAGGGGCCTGGTGGGCTGCAGTCCATGGGGTCACAGAGAGTTGGACATGACTGAGCAACTAAGCTCACACCCTAAGTCCACCTCAACTGAGTTAGCGGGCAGTTTATTTCAGATTTAATCTGGTGACGTTTTAGAACTCCGAGTGGGTGATGGTGTGATCAGCTGCAGAACGAGCCAGTGAGAGGCGAAGCTGGGTGTTCCTAAGGCCTCCTTTAGTCTTCCTGTGTCTGGACTGAGAAGGCTGTGTTTCCCAGTCTCTTCTGCAGTTATCTTAAAGCTGTAAGTGGCGGAACTGCTGTGAGCCAGCCTCAGGCCAGGTCACTGAAAGCACGCTTCACGGCCTTCCTGGTCGTTCCCTCAGCAGGAGAATCTCGGCGGGCACTTTGAGACTGAGATGAGGGTACTGTCGAAGGAAAGAGGATCGAGTACTGACGGGTGGATAAAGGTTGCCCTGGAGAGACCCTGATCTGTCTCCAGTTTAGTGCAGGAAAAAGCCTTTCCGGTGCTGTTACCTTGTGGGGTTTATTTCTTACTGTGGCGTAAACTACCTGACTAATACATGTTCTAAATATTAATCTAGGTAGGGCCTACCACACTGTGTCCGACCTAACTGCCGCCTGTATATTTTTACAGCTGAGCGAATTAAATTAATTTTTAACAAGTCTTTTCACCCTTATGTTGTAGTCCTGACCTTAGTTGCTGACCTGCACTAAAAACGTGGTTTATTAGCTAAAGGAATGTAGAACATAGGAGGAATTTAGTGAATATTTATTTTCTGGAGGGAGAAAAACGTAAGAAGTCCTCACACTTAGCTTGCCTGAAAGGGATTTTTAATGAGTCATTTTTAGAATAAAATGTCAAAATCCAACATGTTCACTAAGTAAGTTCTGTAAAGTTTTTGAGAAAGACAGAAAAAGACTTTCCCGTTGTGCTCCCACTCTAGCACAGTCCTCATTCTCACTTTTGTGAGCTCCTCCCCGGGGTTCCTACTCGTTTTTTATCTCATAGTCACCATTACGCAGTAGACGGTCTGACCACTGTCTGACCTGCTGTTCTCCATGTATTCTGTCGTCTTCACAGGATAACATCTACTGGCTACATTGTAATCCATCGGGGGTGGGGGAATCGCTTAACTGGTTTCCTCCTTTGAACATTTGTTGTTGTTGTTGCTGAACAAGTCCGACTCTGTGTTTGCGACCCTGTGGACTGCAGCATGCCAGGCTTCCCTGTCCTTCACTATTTCCTGGAGCTTGCTCAAACCCATGTCCACCGAGAGGGTGATGCCGTCCAACCGTCTCATGCTCTGCCGTCCCCTTCTCTTGCCCTCGATCTTTCCAGCATCAGGGTCTTTTCCAGTGAACAGGCTCTTTGCCTCAGGTGGCCAAAGGACTGAACTATTTGAACACTTATGTTTCTTCTAGTTCCTCACTTTGAAAAGTGATGCTGTGGTAAAGCTATCTGTATAGTAAGATTTGCGCTTCCCAGGTGGCACTGGGGGTAAAGAACCCCCTGCCAAGGCAGAGACTTAAGAGACGCTGTTTCAACCCCTGGGTCGGGAAGCTCCCCTGGAGGAGAGCATGGTGACCCACTCCAGCATTATTGCCTGGAGAATGCCATGGACAGAGGGGCCTGGTGGGCTGTGGGCATAGGGCTGCAAAGAGTCAGACACGACTGAAGCATCTCAGCACGCATGCAGAGTAAGATTTTCTATACTTAGAATAACATCCTTAAGAGAGACCTGAAAAAAGCTCACTGGTGATCCCCAAATCTAGAGTGAGGCTCAGACAGGCCAGGTGAAGTCTGTGCCTTAGTTTAAGAGCTTATCTCCCATCAGCTGTTCAGCCTTGAACTGAGTCAGGTTTGGCTTCTTCGTTTGTGTGTTCTCTGGAACACATGCACTCACCATATAACAGGTACACTTAAAGACATTTAGGTCAAATATATATATATACCCTCTCCCAAAGTGCAGCGTCTTATATAACACTATAATCACATTGATCTCCCTCTCTCTCTCTCTCACTCACACACGCAGATCCCTGAGAACTCTGAGACACATACAGACTTGCAGCTAGAAAACAGACGCATGTGGAAAGTGAGGAGAGTTCTCTCTTGATCCTGAGGTTTTATTTAGTGGGACAGCTTATCAAATGCAGCAGCAGTAAGATGTACAGGACACTTCTGACCTGGTGCTCTTTCCTTTAGGAGCAGGGGGAAGGCATGAGTCACTGGAGCCTGCCCACGACTCTCAACCAGGGAAACCAGAGGACTGTGCTGCCCCTGGTCTGAGGTCTCCCGGGAGTCATGATGAGCCGCCAATAAGAGACTTGACTTGTGATCACAGTGTAATTGAAATATCTGGTTTTGATGTGAACATCCTGATGCTGATTCTCACTCTCTCACGAGCTGTGTGGCTTCAGGAAGTTAATTCACTTTTACTGAGTCACATGCCCTTCATTTGTAAAATGAGGTAATCTCCACACAGCTCCCTCATGGATGCTGGCAGAGATTCAATATGTGAATGGATACTGAGCTATCCCACGTCTCTCAACCAGGGAAACCAGAGGACTGTGCTGCCCCTGGTCTGAGGTCTCCCGGGAGTCATGATGAGCCGCCAATAAGAGACTTGACTTGTGATCACAGTGTAATTGAAATATCTGGTTTTGATGTGAACATCCTGATGCTGATTCTCACTCTCTCACGAGCTGTGTGGCTTCAGGAAGTTAATTCACTTTTACTGAGTCACATGCCCTTCATTTGTAAAATGAGGTAATCTCCACACAGCTCCCTCATGGATGCTGGCAGAGATTCAATATGTGAATGGATACTGAGCTACTTCACAGCTGCAGTGCTCGGCACCAAGTATGGTATTTGCTGTTTCTTTCTTACTTCCTCCCCTTCCTTCCAAACCAGGCGGCTCCTGGCTAGGACAGTTCACAGTCTGATGTGGAAGACGCTATGCCTTCCTCTTGCCAACAAACAACCTTGCAGGGTTTAGCAGGAGCTTCCTCTGCAGGGCCTCCATCCCCTCCTTGCTGCGGAGGCTCTAGATGACGGGGCTCAGCCTGGGGGTTATGATGGTGCTGCAGACAGACACCACCCGGCCACTGGAATCATCGGTGGACGCATGAGGCTGGACAAAGGTGAAATCACGGTGCTGAAGAAGGTGGCGATGGCCAGGAAGTGGGAGGCACACGTGGAGAGGGCCTGCTCCTTCCCGGCTGCCGAGCGCATCCTCCCAGTGGCCAGCAAGCCCAGGCCGTAGGAGGCGAGGATGAGGGCAGCAGGGAGGTAGGCAGCAGGGCGGAGAGACATAGAGGCTCACACCTGCCATGGCTGTGTGGGCACAGGCCGGGTGAGAAGGGGTTGGACGTCACAGAAGTAGTGTGGTACCTGGTTGGGCCACAGAAAGGCAGGGCCAAGGCATCCCCAGTCTCAGCAGCAGAATCAGCGCCACCGGAAGCGAGGAAGCAGCCGCCAGCTGGAGACAGGCGCCCTGGTCATGATGGAGCCGTAGTGGAGAGGTCGGCAGCTGGCCATGCGGGGCCGTCGGCTGTGGAAGCCGGCAGGAAGCTCTCAGCTGCGGCGTGCATCACAGAGAAGGTCCTCTGACCACGCAGCCCTTGAAGGAGATGGACCTGTCAGAGGCCGGAAAGTCGACCAGCAGCCTGGGTGTGAGCACAGAGGAGCAGCAGACGTCAAGGAAAGAGGGGGCGCTGAGGAAGGAGAACACGGGCCTGTGGAGGCGGGAGCCCAAGAGGATGAGCGCCATCATCCCCAGGTTGCCCACCGCGGTCATGACATAGATGAGCCGGAGGCCTCCAAGGAGAAGCTGCTGGAGCTCTGGGTCATTGGAGAGCCCCAGCGAGATGCTGGGTGACAGGGGTGGAGCTTCCAGTGGCACGGGCTGGCTCTCCAGGCGGCGTCTGCAGAGGTGGCAACCGGCCATCACGCAGACAGTGTTAGTGAGCGTGCCCACCCATGGGCGTGTAACCAACCATCACGCAGACACTCAGTACTTCCCTAAGTTTAAGCAGCTCACTTAACCAGTCTGCGACTC
>SJYC01058055.1:0-21416 GCA_006408675.1 Madoqua kirkii | reverse complement strand
GCAGACAGTGTTAGTGAGCTTGCACGCCCGTGCGTGTGCAACCGACCATCACGCAGTGTTAGTGAGCGTGCACAACCGTGCGTGTGCAACCGACCATCACGCAGACAGTGTTAGTGAGCATGAACACCTGTGCAAGGCACAATGAGGAAGAATACGAAGTGCCAGGAGCCAGTGTGAGGAACTCCGCCCATGGCAAAGGTCATAAGGAAGGAGGCTTGGCGTACACAAAGGTGGGATCGAGCTTCAGGAGACCCCCTGTTCCCGAGCATCTACCCCCAAAACCAGAGTCTGCCTGCTTTACTGTGTTATGCTTTCCACCTACTCTTCTGACGGTAATAGGGGGCTGTCCCCCCACCACCTTTTTCTGGAGAAAGTTAATTTAGAGCTTTTACATAATAACTCTTCTGTGCATAATAAGAGTGTTTCAATCCAAAAACCCCTCTGATGGCTTTCTAGCCTGCCTTCTCGACTCTTACAACTGCGCATTGATTGTTTGCGGCCTCCCTACCGCTAGAGGCACAGGAAGCTTAAAACATCCTAGGAATGTAGGGCCTTCTGAGGAGTCAAAATCATTAGAATAGGACTGATTAAGGGTTTCATTTGTTGAGCCAATACTTGTTATATTTTTTATTTGTTGATATAGCTGGCATGTAGAAAAAACAGGTAGTAGCCCTGGTATTAGCAACATTAGATCTTTGAGTTAAGTACTTTCTTTGTTATACCCACTGCACCTTTGTTATACAGTATTTAGTACTTTGAGGGTGATGCAGATTAAAGAAAAAATACTTCATGGGAAAAAGAGTTTTCTGGTTGATAGACATTTATCTAGGGAAAGAGCCATAAAAATGTTAACAGGCCTCCTGGCCAGAAGATGACGGAAAACCACCTGGGACCTTCTGTATACAGGAAGGTATGCAAGAGGAAAGCCTGGTCTCAATAAGGGTCAGGACTGCTGCCCTGCATAACTCTGCATATTCTATTATTCCTTTATGTACAACTTAGGGTATATAAGCTGCTTTTGAAAATAAAGTTGTGGGTCTGGCACCAATGCTTGGCTCCCCCATGTTGTTCTTTTCTCCCTTTTCTGGCTGAAGTCCCATCTGGAACGTGTAGGCTCACCATATCTACTTATTTGCCTTGGCTTCTAAGACCCAGGTGAGAGGGAGCCCAAGGCGGGGCACCCTCCGCTATTTAAGCGGGCGCCGGTGGCCTACGTAGATGGTGCAAGTTCCTTGTATTTGAACTTTACTGGTTTTCCATGTAAATCAAGTTATTCAGCCTCTTTTCTCCACTAATTTTCCTACTATACTATTCTTTCCTAATCTCTCTTTATATTTCGAAATAAATAAGTTTTTCCTCACTGACTCTGTCCCTGCTTCGAATTACCCTGGATCCACCAGGGCTGGACCCTGGCAACCAAGTGGGTATAATCTGCTTCAGGAAGAAATGAGGGGACTTCCCTGGTGGTCCAGTGGCCAAGACTTCTCGTTTCCAAGGCAGGGGGTCTAGTTTCGGATCCTGGTCAGGGAACTAGATCCCACAGGCTGCAACGAAGACAGCACAGTCAGACAAGTAAATAAGCATCACGAAAGGGGAGAGCAGAAAGTGCTCTGCCACAGTGGGCAGGAGCTGGGTTGTGAAGCCAGACAGACTGAGTCTTGATTCTGACAGTGGCACTGACTGGCTGTGTCTGCTTGGATAAGCTGCATCCATGAGCCTGATTTTTCTCCCCTATGAAATAGAGAAGGTGTATTTATTCAGGATTTTTCTGCGGCCTTCATGAAAAAAAAATAGTGAAGTCCTCTGAATATCTGGAACGAAATAAACAATAAATGTGAGGTCACCTCCCGATCTCCTGTGCTGTGTTACACAGATGGATCATGATATGCAGTGCTGAGAGTCAGGGTCCTGGGAGCAGAATCCTGTCCCAGGGCTCAACCTTGACGCTTCCTTCCCTCTATGCCAGTTGAAAAATACCAAGTATTTTTCATATTCTTTCTCCCTGTTCTAACTATTTCGCCCAAATGAAAATGTCCATGAGTGTCTGGCCCACGGTGAATATTAGTGGTTTTCCTTTTCTCTCCTGGAATGACAGCCGGGCTCCCTGGGCTTCACACACAGGCACACGGTCACATCCAGCTTTAGGTCCTGGCTGAGTTCCTTGATCCTGCGCTCCAGTAAATGAAACTTCTTGGTCCTCCTGCCCAGCTCCTCACCTCTTAACATCATCCCCTGGCCCAGACAGGCTAGGTTCCCTCCTTACTTACTACATCCATCCCAGCTCCGAGATGAGCACTTGATTCTTGCAGAGGCTCCTCAATCACGATGACCTTGACTAACAGCCTTGCAGACACGTTCTGAGGCTCTCCAGATTTCCTCCGTGAGCCTGAGGCGTCAGCTCAGCCCTGTGAGCCAGCCTCCCCTTGCCCTGATGGCTCCCTCTGTGTGCTGTTGTAAGCTGGAGGTTGGCTTTGACTCACACGGATGTACTTAGACTATATTAACAGGGCTTGGTCAACGTTTCCACATCTTCCTCCCGCCCCTCACTGTTTTTTTTTCTCCCTCTTTTCATTGCGACTTCTGAGAACACATGCTGCTCTAAGTTTTGTATTTATCACGTAAATAGCAAATATTTGAATAATTACCGTTACCCAAAAGTATTTAAACAGTTGATGTTGTTCAATAGTATTCAAACAACTACTATTTGAAAGAGCATCAAACATGGCTTGGGTCATTCAGGATCTTGAAATATTGTTGAAAGACAAACTGACCCTCATGAGACGGAGGTGCAGTTGCCTGGTGATCACTCGCTCTGTGGTAGGAATCCTTGTAAGTGACCCGCAAGGTCTGCAGAAAGGGGAGGGACAGGCTGGACACTAAAAATGCTGAACCTGGGGTTGACGGAGGAGATGAGGGTGTGCGGCAGCCTGGAAGTGGGAATTACCCTCCTCGGTAAACATTTACTGGGCAGAGTGCATTGCCAAGAGTGACTCTGAGCTGCAGTTTTCTCAGTATCTAGTTGGATGGGAAGACAATATGTGTCAGTATATTTAGCACATTTCCGGAAACAGGGTAGACACATTAACTTTCGTCCCACCCTATTAGATTATGAACATGTAGTGGGTCGGGGGCTAGAAGGGATAGTCCTAGACCCCTGAATGCAGCGGGGTCTCAGGAGAGGCCTACAAGCTGGCAGAGTAGGGGGTGGGGTGCGTCAGGATTTGGGGGAGAGGAAGGAGGAGAGAACAGGCGACCTCAGCTCTCTGAACCAGCTCTGGTGGGGACTCAGCAGGACTTCCCACGGACAATCCCCTGCCTCAGCAGGCAGTGCTCCCACCTGGCACAGCTCCAGTGGGAACTCAGGGTCCTCCCCACCAGGCACTTGGGGGATTCCGAGACTCACTGCCACTCCAGCCCGTGTCTTTGGGGTTCTCTCTAGAGCTGTTTCTGGACTCGGAGCTGATGGCAGGGCTCCCGGCTCAGGTGAGCAGAGAGCAGCCCTCAGGACTGAAGCTGAGGCTGCCTCCGGTCCTGCCAGTTTATCAGGCTGGCTCTGCCCTCTCGTGATCCCAGGTGCAGTGGAGGCTCAGAGCTCTGGGAGGCCCTGACACACACCGGGTCCAGCTCCTCTCCTGGGATCCCGGGAGGGTCAGTCTCAGGGCAGAAGGGATGATGCCCTGCAGAGTCTGGTCACTTGCTTTGGTCTTGAGGCAGGGGAGGTGAGGGTCTCCTTGAGGAGCTGGCACCTATGGTTCCACCTTGGCTGCAGGGAGACTCAGAAGGAGAGGAGGGAGCCGTCCAGCATCCTCCCTGGACTCTGAATTCTGGTAAAGAGACACTGGAGCCCTGAGGGGGTGGGCGCCCTGGGGCAGGCATCCTGGGGCTTGACCCTCTCTGAGAAGCTCTCCTGGCGTCAGCCACCAGGGACTCATCTAAGGAGGCAGTGGAGCCTTGTTAACAGAATGGGTAGTTTATCTATATTAGCAACTGAAAAGATTGAATTTTCAGAAGTGAAGCTAGCGTTTAAGCACAGGAAATGCCAGAGCGGGTAAGGAGGAGCCAAGGGGAAGGTGAGCCAGGAGCACAAATGTATTCGGCTCATCTCCCAGGTGTGCCTCCCCCCTCTGTTATTCTCTGACTCTGCTTTGTGGGTGGTGGGGGGAGGGCCTCCTCTCTGTCTGTCAGCTGACACTGCTCCCCTGAGCCTCACCCTGATGGCTCAGCTGAGGCTCCTGGAGTGGGGGTGGTGGAGGTTCTGGAATCATGAGTGTTTGAACTGAAGAGAAGTACAGGGCATCCAGCCCTGTGAACTCCTGACTGAGATGCGATGGTTCCATTCTGCTCTGAGTCAGGCCTGGATTTCCCAGTGGGAAGACCAGGAGCAAAGTCTAGGCATCAGTGTGAAAAAGAGGACACGTGCGGTCATAAGGTGAAGTAGCAGGAAATGATAAAACAGGGATTTTCTTTAAAGTTATCTGAGTGTATGCATAGGGAAAAATATAAAAGACATTTTGGACAGAATTGACAAATCAAAATATGAACTGTGGATTAGATAACAGTACTGTATCACTGCAAAATGTCCCAGTTTTGATAACTGTATGGGCTATTCCTAGGAACGTCTCACTGAAGTATTTAGTAATAAAGGTTTTGAATGAATTATATACATTAATATTTTTTGTGGAGTAGGAAATGGCAACCGACTCCAGTATTCTTGTGTGGAAAATTCCATGGACAATGGAACCTGGCAGGCTACAGTCCATGGGGTTGCAGAGTCTGACATGACTGAGCACACACAGGCACACATTAATATTTTATGTATGTATTGTGTACACATATGTACCTATGTACACATATGTATATGTAATGGGGCAAAATATAAACAGGTGGTGAGTCTAAAGGGTACACAGATGTCCTGTATGATTCTTGCAACTTCAAAAATTATGTTAAACTACATTATAATTATAACACAAGTTATATTAAAAGTTAAAATGTGAGCCAGAGGAGTGCCGATGGTGGAGATGCTGTAAACTGCTAATTGTTGAAGCTGGATGAGAGGTTAATCTCAGTTCATCATACTGTCTGATTTGTGCATGTTTGAACCTTTGAATTCTAATTTTGTTTTTCAAATTGAAATATATTTGACATATCGCATTGTGTCAGTTTAAGGTGTTGTTACTGTTGAGTCTCTAAGTTGTGTCTGACTTCCTGTGACCCCATGGACTGCTGCACACTGGGCTTCTCTGTCCTTCATTATCTCCCCCAATTTTCTCAAACTCATGACCATTGATTCAGTGACGCCATCCAGCCATGTCATGCCCTTTGGCCCTCTTCTCCTCCGGCCCTCAATCTTTCCCAGCATCAGGGTCTTCTGCTATGACTTGGCTCTTTGCATCAGGCGGCCAAAGTGTTGGAACATTTGAACACTTAGATTTCTTCTAATTTTTTGTTTTCAAAGATGGTGCTGTGATAAGCCTATTTATATACTAAGCTGTTCTAAATTTAGAGTAACATCCTTAAGATAGACGTGAAAAAATCCTTTGCTTGATCCAAACACCTCAGAATGAAGCCAACTCTCTCCAGGTAAGAATTTTCATTAGTTTAAGAGCATGCCAGCCAGTCCAGCGTTCAACCTTAAATTAGGTCAGGTTCAGTGTCTTCATTTCTGTGATTCACTAAAACACCTATACTCACCATATTACTGCACATTTAAAGATGCTTAGGCCGAATATGACTTTTCTGAGTCAGTGGCTGAAAGCACAGCATCTTGCATAATGCCGTGACTGCTTAGAGCTCCTCCCTCACATTCACACATGTACCTACTTCTGGCCAGGAAGCAGCGGTGTGAGGAGAGTTCTCTCTTGATCCTGGGGTTTCATTTAATGGGACAGCTTATCAAATGCAGCAAGATGTACAGGACACTTCTGACCTGGTGCTCTTTCCTTTAGGAGCAGGGGGAAGGCATGAGTCACTGGAGCCTGGCCATGTCTCTGAACCTGGGGAAACCAGAGGACTGTGCTCCCCTGGTCTGAGGTCTCCCGGGAGTCATGATGAGCCGCCAATAAGAGACCTGACTTGTGATCACGGTGTAATTGAAATATCTGGTTTTGATGTGGACATCCTGATGCTGAATTCTCACTCTCACGAGCTGTGTGGCTTCAGGGAGTCAATTCACTTTTACTGAGTCACATACTCTTCATTTGTAAAATGAGGTAATCTCCACACAGCTCCCTCACAGATGCTGGCAGAGATTCAATGTGTGAATGGATACTGAGCTACTTCACAGCTGCAGTGCTCGGTACCAAGTATGGCATTTGCATTTCTCTCTTACTTCCTCCCCCTCCTCCCAAACCAGGCTGCTCTTGGTGAGATCAATTCTTCGTGTGATTTGGAAGACGTTGTGCCTTCCCGGTCCCATCACGGCAAATAGATGGGGAAACAGTGGAAACAGAGAGAGACTTAATTTTGGGGGGCTCCAAAATCACTGCAGGTGGTGACTGCAGCCATGAAATTAAAAGACACTTGCTCCTTAGAAGAAAAGCTATGACCAACCTAGACCTCATATTAAAAAGCAGAGACATTACTTTGCCAACAAAGGTCCATGTAGTCAAAGCTATGGTTTTTCCAGTAGTCACGTATAGATGTGAGAGTTGGACTATAAAGAAAGCAGAGCACTGAATAATTGATACTTTTGAACTGCGGTGTTGGGGAAGACTCTTGAGAGTCCCTTGGACGGCAAGGAGATCCAACCAGTCCATCCTAAAGGAAATCAGTCCTAAATATTCATTGGAAGGACTAATGCTGGAGCTGAAACTCCAATACTTTGGCCATATGATGCGAAGAACTGGCTCACTGGAAAAAAGCCTGATGCTGGGAAAGATTGAAGGCGGGAAGAGAAGGGGACAACAGGATGGAATGGTTGGATGGCATCACTGACTCAAAGGGCATGAGTTTGCCCAAGCTCTGAGAGTCCCTTGGACGGCAAGGAGATCCAACCAGTCCATCCTAAAGGAAATCAGCCCTGAATATTCATTGGAAGGACTAATGCTGGAGCTGAAACTCCAATACTTTGGCCATATGATGCGAAGAACTGGCTCATTGGAAAAAAGCCTGATGCTGGGAAAGATTGAAGGCGGGAAGAGAAGGGGACAACAGGATGGAATGGTTGGATGGCATCACTGACTCAAAGGGCATGAGTTTGCCCAAGCTCTGGGAGTTGATGATAGATAGGGAAGCCTGGCATGCTGTAGTCCATGAGGTTACACATAGTCAAACATGACCGAGCGACCCTTCCTCATTCCAACAGCCTTGCAGGGCTCAGCAGGGAAAGATATTGACCTGGAGCTTCCTCTGCAGGGCTTCCTTCCCCTCCTTGTTGCGGAGGCTCTAGATGATGGGGCTGAGCCTGGGGGTTACGATGGTGCAGCAGACAGACACCACCCGGCCACTGGAATCATCAGTGGACCCATGAGGCTGGACGCAGGTGAAGTCACGGTGCTGAAGAAGGTGGCGATGGCCAGGAAGTGGGAGGCACACGTGGAGAGGGCCTGCTCCTTCCCGGCTGCCGAGCGCATCCTCCCAGTGGCCACCAAGCCCAGGTCGTAGGAGGCGAGGATGAGGGCAGCAGGGAGGTGGGCGGCAGGGCAGAGAGACATAGAGGCTCACACCTGCCGTGGCTGTGTGGGCACAGGCTGGGTGAGAAAGGGTTGGATGTCCCAGCAGTAGTGTGGTACCTGGTTGGGCCACAGAAAGGCAGGGCCAAGGTGTCCCCAGTCTCAACAGCAGAATCAGCACCACTGGAAGCGAGGAAGCAGCTGCCAGCTGGAGACAGGCGCCCTGGTCGTGACGGAGCCGTAGTGGAGAGGGGGGCAGCTGGCCGTGCGGCGGCCGTCCGCCATGGAAGCCGGCAGGAAGCTCTCAGCTGCGGCGTGCATCACAGAGAAGGTCCTCTGACCACGCAGCCCTTGAAGGAGATGGACCTGTCAGAGGCCGGAAAGTCGACCAGCAGCCTGGGTGTGAGCACAGAGGAGCAGCAGACGTCAAGGAAAGAGGGGGCGCTGAGGAAGGAGAACACGGGCCTGTGGAGGCGGGAGCCCAAGAGGATGAGCGCCATCATCCCCAGGTTGCCCACCGCGGTCATGACATAGATGAGCCGGAGGCCTCCAAGGAGAAGCTGCTGGAGCTCTGGGTCATTGGAGAGTCCCAGCGAGATGCTGGGTGATGACGGGGGCGGAGCTTCCAGCAGCACGGGCTGGCTCTCCAGGCGGCGTCTGCAGAGGTGGCAACCGGCCATCACGCAGACAGCGTGAGTGAGCGTGCCCACCCATGCGTGTGCAACCGACCATCACACAGTGCTAGTGAGCGTGCACACCTGTGCATGTGCAACCGACCATCACGCAGACAGCGTTAGTGAGCGTGCCCACCCGTGCGTGTGCAAGGTGCACTGAGGGAGAACGTCATGGGAGGGTCTTCGTTTAGAAGAAGAAACGGGGGGCTTCCCTGGTGGTCCAGTGGCTACGGCTTCACGTTTCCAAGGCAGGGCTTCTGATTTCGGATCCTGGTCTGGGAACCAGATCCCACAGGCTGCCCCCAAGTGATTGCATATTGCAGCTAAAGATCAGATCCTCTCACCGAAGCCCTGGCACCACCAGGCAAATAAAGATGCTCAGAGGAAGAAATGATGGCAAGTGCCACGCCCTAGGGCATGTGGACAGGACGTGGGCACTGAGGCCAGACAGGCCTGTCTTAGTTCTGACTGTGCCACTAACTGGTACTGTCTCTCTGGATAAGCTGTGTTCGTCAGCCTTGTGTGTCTCATCTTTAAAGTAGGGAAAGGAAGTCTACTTCTCAGGGTTGCTCTTTGGTTACGCCCTAGGGCATGTGGACAGGACGTGGGCACTGAGGCCAGACAGGCCTGTCTTAGTTCTGACTGTGCCACTAACTGGTACTGTCTCTCTGGATAAGCTGTGTTCGTCAGCCTTGTGTGTCTCATCTTTAAAGTAGGGAAAGGAAGTCTACTTCTCAGGGTTGCTCTTTGGTGGAAATGAAAACACAAATCTAAAACCTTTGAATGTGTGGGACATAGTAGGTCCTACACATAAACATGAGGTCACTCCCACCTCGATTGTGCGTATATCCATAAATAATGCTCACGACTCTGTTTGACGATGATTCCCTTCTGTTCTTTTTAGAGACGTAAGTGGTGCTCCTTTTGGCTGGGTCCTCTTGCGTTGCTCGGGCTCCTGGCTATGGTGCGTCCGGGGCTCCTCTCTCCTTGGTGTGTGGGCTGCCCAGGGCGCTGGCTTTGCATCTTGCAGAGCTGGGCTCCAGGCACTGGGCTTCAGTGGTTGCGCTGTGCCAGCTTAGGTGCCTGTGGCATGTGGGAGCTTCCTGAACCAGGGATTGACCTGTGTCCTCCGCATGGGCAGGCCGATTCTTAACCTCTGGAGCCCCAGGGAAGTCCTCATTCTGACCTTTTTAAAATCACGATGTAATTCACATATCATAAAGTTCACTATTTAAAGGCTTACAAACCAGTGGTTGTTTGTCTATTCATAACGTTTCATAACCACCCCTAATGTTTAATTGCAGAGCACTTTCATCACCAAAGAAGGAAATCTCTGTTAACTATTACCAGTCACCGCTTGTTTTCGTCTTCCTCCAGCCCTTGGCAACAATCGGTCCACTTTCTGGCTCTATGAATTCGCCTACTCGAGACACTTTATGTCCTAGGATTCACACAGTCTATGGTTTTGGGGCCTGACTGCTTTCACTTCATCTTTGCAGGGCTCACCCATGTTACGGCACGTATGACTGTTCATCCTGTCTGGTTCTTAAACATCCTCTGGGCGCCCCCTCGTCTATACCATAACTGTTTTGTCCTCTGAGAATCTACTGAGTTCAATGTCACCTCAGAGACCAGTCAGACTGTACATGGCGTGTTGGGGCTTCCTGGACGGTCCTTCAGGACACTTCTCCCTAGGAGGACTGGACAGGCCTGGGGTCCTCTCTTTCTTCCCCACACTTTCCTCTCTATCCTGTTCCTCAAATCCTTCTTCGTTGAGAGTTTGGGCTAAGGTTCTGCAAACCAAGCCCAGGGACACCTCACCAAACTCTTCATCTAAGCCTAGCAGCCTGTATAGAGGACACAGAGGGCAAAGCGTTGAACTTGACCGAAGAACATGCCACAGCCTCATCTCTGTCCCGCCCACTGTGACTGGACAGGGGAGGAAGGAGGAGCCGTGGACAGGACGGACGGAGACCTGCCTCCTGGGTCTGGCTCTGTGGCCTGCTGGTTCTCTTAGTTTGGGTGATTCTCCTCCCTCTAGACCTCTGATCCCTCAACAGCAAAGTCAAGGTTGTGCATGAAAGACACCTGAAGCTGGGCCTGGCGCTGACAACCTGGCTGTGACTCTGGGCTTCTTCCCGGAACTTCTTGTCTGGGTACAGGTCTTGGTGCCAGTGAGATCCCACCCAGCACACAGAGAAGCCCCCCAGGCGTGTCTAGGGACAGGATTCTCTGCAGCTGATTGGAGGAGGCAACTTCAGGAGAGTCTGACCAGCTCACAGGGATCTGTGTAAGTGCCTGTCCACTCCTGGCAGTGATCCCTGGTAGACACGTGATACACGAAGCGGCATTTTCTGTGACACCTCGTTAACATAAATGAATCAATGGGACATAAGGAGTCTTGTTATGGGGGTGTCATTTAACCCGCTGAGCTCCTTCTCAGTGCCGAGAATCACGGAGTGATGTGTCATCAAAAATTACTTTTAATTTTGCGATTTATTTTTAAATTTTTTTTTAACTGGAGGATGCTTGCTCCACCACGCTGCGTTGTTTCTGCTATACAGCACAAAGCAGGCACAGACACACACACGCTGCCTCCGTCCTGAGCTCCCTCTCACCCCCGCCCCATCCAAGCTTCTAGGCGCTCGCAGAGCAGCAGGCAGCAGTTACTTTTGAAAGACCCGCTCTCCGTTCTGTGGAAAGCTTCCCACCTGAGTTACCTATTTTTCTAGGCTTAAAATCATTCATCAGCACATATTCATTCATTTTATAAAATCAGTCTGTTTAAATAAAGTCATGAAAGTCTTTTTCAGCAGCTGTTTATGGGATTATTTTTCTGCCTGTGATATCCTGGCTGCTCTGTGCACTGGTGAAATGTCTTCTACTGGCAGGCGGGATATTTCCTCTTAAAATTGGGAGAAGGGCAACTGGGGAAAGGAAGATGAGAGAGCCGCGCAGGGCTTGACGCAGACGCGTGCTCAGGGACGCTGCTCTCATAAAAGCGTGAGCTGCGGCTCTGGAAATTGGTTCCTGTTGGCCCATGAGCTCTTCAGAAAGTCTTCCCTTATCCTCAGAGACACCACCCCGGTCTGAAGACGGGATGGCTGTCAGTTCCGGGAATCTTGTCTCTCGCCCTGCGGCCTCTCTTTCCTCCCCCAGCTGATCTCCTGATTCTGGGATGTGAGGAATTCACTGGAACACCCTGTGCCCTTCACAGAGCAACCTTCTGTTTATTGCAAAGGTCACAGTCTGCATCGCTGGAAGTCAGGGTCCCGGCGGTGTGGTGGAACCCCATCCCGTGACGCAGCCTTGACGTTTAACCTGCGAAGTCTGCCTCCTGCCTGGGACTCCGGTTTCTCCGCCCGATGCCCACGTGTTTTTCACATGCGCACCTCCCTTTCTACCTTTCTTTGGGGTTTACTTTTGTCCAGATCAAATGTCCATGAGCCTCCGATCCACAAAGGAAAGTAGCATTTTCCTTTTTCTCTCCTTGGGGGACAGCCTGATTCCCGGCCCACGCCTCCCGCAGAGTATCACAGCCAGCCCTGTGCGTGGGCTGAACTTCATCCTGCTTCCCAGTAAAGGAGGTGTCTGGTCCTCCTCCCCAGCTGCCCACGTCTTACCATCTTCCCGGGTCCAGACAGACTACGCTCGCTACTAACCGGCTACTCTCGTCCCAGGTCCCAGATGAATGCTTCATTCTTCCCGAGGCACCTCTATCAGTAATTCTCAAGGACGATGGCCTTGAGTGCCAGCCTCAGAGCTGCACCCCGAGGCTCTCAGCTAGTGAAGAGCCTCCAGATGTCCTCCATGAAGCCTGCGAAGTCTGCCCGCAGCCTCGCTAGCCACCCGCCCCCCCTCACCCAGCTGAACTCCCTACCTGCTGCTGTAACCTGGCAGGTGAGCTGACTCACACAGATGCGTTAAGTATTGTTTAACAGGGCTTTGTCAGTGTTTCCATGTTGCCCACCCCCACTAGGTTGTTGTTGTTTTTTTTTTACCCCCATCACACGGAAACTTCTGAAAGCAGAGGCTGTTCTGAGTTTTGTATCAAGCGAATAGCAAATATTTGAACAGGGACTGATACCAAAAGCTATTTGAACCATTCCCTTTGTTTAAAAGTATTTAAACAACTGTTCAAAATAGCATAAAGCCCGGCCTTGGTCATTTAGGATCTTGAAATATTGCTGAGAAAGAAACTGACCCCGTGACCCTGGAGTGAAGCTGGCGGGTGCCTACTTGGCAGGAGGAACCATCGGAGAGGCCGCGAGGGCTTCGGAAAGTGGGGGGACGGGGCTGGACTCTGGAAACTGAGGGAGGTGGAGCTCGATGGAGGAGACAGGAACCGGGGACAGCCTGGAGACGGAGCTCACCACCTCGGCCAGCGTTCCTGGGGCAGAAAGCGCGTGAGGAGGGTCAGGGGACCTGGCGTTTGAGAGCGACTCAGCCCTGTGGCGCCTCGGTCTCCTCCGTTCCTGCGAGGGCGGGACGGCGAGCGTCAGTGGCTCAGCGCACGTCTGCAGGCAGGCACACACTTGATGGCGTTATCTTTCACCCCACCCCAGGTTACATTCTGAACATGGGGAGATGGACGAGCTTTCCAGGGACCCCTGAATCCAGCGGGGTCTCAGGAGATGCCTACAGGCTGGCAGAGCAGGGTGTGTGGTGCGTCCGGATTTGGGGGAGAGGAAGGAGAGAACAGGCGACCTCAGCTCTCTGCCAGCTCTGGTGGGGACTCAGCAGGACTTCCTATGGATAATCCCCTGCCTCAGCGGGCGGTGCTCCCACCCGGCACAGTATCAATGGGAACTCAGGGTCCTCCCCACCAGGCACTCGGGGGATTCTGAGACTCACTGCCACTCCAGCCCATGTCTTTGGGGTTCTCTCTAGAGCTGTTTCTGGACTCGGAGCTGATGGCAGGGCTTCTGGCTCAGGTGAACAGAGAGCGGCCCTCAGGACTGAAGCTGAGGCTGCCTCCGGTCCTGCCAGTTTATCAGGCTGGCTCTGCCCTCTCATGACCCCAGGTGCAGTGGAGGCTCAGAGCTCCGGGAGGCCCTGACACACACGGGGTCCAGCTCCTCTCCTGGGATCCCGGGAGGGTCAGTCTCAGGGCAGAAGGGATGATGCCCTGCAGAGTCTGGTCACCTGCTCTGGTCCTGAGGCAGGGGAGGTGAGGGTCTCCTTGAGGAGCTGGTGCGTGTGGTTCCACCTTGACTGCAGGGAGACTCAGAAGGAGAGGAGGGAGCCGTCCAGCGTCCTCCCTGGACTCTGAATTCTGGGTGAAGAGACGTTGTCTTTCCCCCTCGGGGGCTTGCTGGAATCTGGAGGCCAGTTTTCCCAGCTGTTCTACTAAAGGACCCAGGGGACCTTGGCTGGACACTGAGGGCCTGCCCTGGGCTCCAAGCCTAGAGGACGAGTCGGTGACACTGAGCTCCAGGAGAGTGAGTCTAGGGCGGGTCAGGCCAGGCAGACCCCCTTTCCTAGACGGACCTTTGTTGGCAAAGTAATGTCTCTGCTTTTTAATATGGTGTCTAGGTTGGTCATAACTTTTCTTCCAAGGAGCAAGTATCTTTTAATTTCATGGCTGCAGTCACCAACTGCCGTGATTTTGGAGCCCCCAAATGAAACCTGTCTCTGTCTCCACTCTTTCCCATCTACTGGCCCTGAAGTGATGTGGCCAGATGTTACGATCTTAGTTTTCTGAATGTTGAGTTTCTTTTTTTTTTTTGAATGTCGAGTTTCACATCAACTTTTTCACTCTCCTCTTTCACTGTTATGTGTAATTTACTACAATGATTAAAAAAACGAAATGAAGGGGTAATGGAATCTGGCTGCCATGCTTGTCCTGAGAATGAAACAGCGTTACTTATGGAGCCCCGCTCGGGCACAGCAGCCGCTCAGTGAAGGGCAGCCACTGCTCTTTCTTCCTCTGCTTCGCCCTCACTTCCTTCATTACCGTCTTCATCTTCTGTTGACTTGTGTTAATTTCCAAGCTCAGGGTCCCTGTTGTGCGCCTCCCCACCCAAATCACATACTGAAGCCTTAATCTTCTATAAGGAGATAGTGTCGTTAGGGAGAGAGTCAAGGATCCAGGTTAAAAGAATTCATAAGGATAGCATCCTAATCCGACTGGAATGATGGTTCTTATTTATTTGTTATTTTTTGGCCACTCTGTGCAACCTGCTGGATCTTAGTTCCCTTTCCAGAGATCGAGCCTGTTCCCCGCCCTGCAGTGGAAGTGCAGAGCCCTAAGCACTGGGCCCCCAGGGAATTCCCAGGAACAGCGTCTTTGCAGGAAGAGAAAGAGGCAGCACGTCTCTGTATTTCTCTCCCTGTGTGTCTGCAGCCGCAGCAGAGGCCATGTGCGGATGTGACACGAAGGCGACTGTCCACAACCAGGAAGAGGGAGGCTTCCCCAGAAACCAACAGATGGCACCTGGGTTTCAGACATCCAGCCTCCAAAACCGTGAGGAGATACACTTCTGCTATTTCAGCGACTGGATCTGTGGTGTTTTCCACCGCAGCCCTGGTAGGCCGACACTCTGCCTGTGGGCACGGTCGTGCGGACAGCTCTCCCCACCCCCATGGGCACTGCTTCTCAAGCCCCACCGGGGGTTTGCCTTCCTGAGCTCGGCCGCTTTTATCCTGCCATTGCTGGGCACTTAGAAAGTTCAAATTTATCTTAGTGTTAGCTTGAGGAAAACATGATTAGGGGGAAAATCTGCTATAAAAACAAATTACCTTGTGGGTTCCTGAGACAAACAGGAGTTATGTTTGGAAAGTCGGTATAATTGCTCTCTCCCCACAGATGCTGATAACCAAGTGTTGACTATAAATTATACAAGCACACACAGAGAGATGGAGGTGTGTGTGTGGGTTGTGTGGATTGTCCAGCCTGTCTGAGCCCAGAGGAACCAATTTGCAAGCAAGTGAGGGTGGGTAGGAGAGAATGAGATAGAAAGAGCATGACTTTTGCAATTATTAACTAGCTTAAGACAACCTGGACCCATCACTTTTACAAAAGTATAACCTTGAGTCAGTTACCTTTGCAAAACAGGGATAAAGTACTTACCGCAAAGGGTGATGGTGAAGATTCACATGAGACAGTGTTTGCCAAGTGTGGACAGACTCTAATCGTCTCCCTTCTCTGTTTTGAAATGGAATCAGTCATGCAGATGCTTTCTTACAGACCTGTGCTCAGAGGCATGGGCTGCAGCCCACAGCCCCCTCCGTCGATGGAGTGGGTTGCCGTGTCCTCCTCCGGGGATTAAACCCGCGTCTCTCATGTCTCCTGCGTTGGCAGGCGTGTTCTTTACCGCTAGCGCCACCTGGGAAGCCCTTTTATAGACCGACAGAACGTAAACAGAGGAGAGGAAGGACCAGCTATCTCCCAGGAAGTAAATACACAAAGAAGAGTAAGCTCATGTCAGAGGATGGCAAATTTAGAGGAAGAGGTTGAAGGGAAGAGGGCTTAGTTCTTAGGAGGGGCTTAAAACACATTCTACTGAATTGGAATTATTAAATGAGTGAAGAGTTTACTTTTGAGCAGCACAGGGGTTGGGGTGCCTGCTGTCTGCACAACTGAAAATCCGAGGGTGACTTTGCAGTCAGCTTTCTGCATCCGTGGATGCATCCGTGACCTGGATGGATTTTGTGTCTGTGTTTGAACTGTTTTCTCTATGAAGGAAAAATAAAAGCTTTCTCTTATCCCACTTTGAGTATTTTCTCTCTTTCCATATTCAAATCCATTTTTATAAATCTGGATTTATCCAATTTCATAAATTTCTACATATGTGTAGGAGTTTATCTTTTAATTCATTTGATATCTATCAGTTAAATATCTACCATTTACAAAAAGCTGCGTGTGGTTTCTTTGTCTTAGATAAGCCCTTGTTAATATCTGAAGGAAGCAGGAATGCGTACCTGTTAGGAACTGTACAAAGGACTCTAGGAACTCATCAAATTAACATAAGCAAAACATTTTTTTTAAATTGGCCATGCCATGCAGCTTGTGGGTCTTAGTTCCTCGACCAGGGGATCCAGGGCTTCCTCAGTGTAGGCACGGAGTCTTAACCACTGGACCACCACACTGCACTCCTAATGTGCAAATTAAAAATAAAACTATTAAGATAAATCTGTTACTTTTGTATCACCTAAAATTCTGTGGTGCACACTAATGTGGCCTTGGAAATAACTTATACCAGGCTTAAACCCTGGTTCTGATTTGAATTAATTGTGTAGCCTTGGAAAAACTGCCTTGGGTCTTTGACGTCCAGCTTCCTCATCTGTAAAGTAGGGCTGAAGATTCTTGCTCACAAGAAATGTCAAAGAACCAAGGGAAACCCAGCACATGAAGCATGTAGACAGGCTTGGTGCCTGGCACAAAGTATAACTCTGGCTAGTGAGAACGTAATTGATGAGAGATGGCAATTTAGAGTCACTAATTTCCAGACAAAGACAAAAAGAGTGACCCATTTGATTCCATCGGAGTGGACTAGATTTTCCTTGGGATAGTGAGAGCTGTTATCTCCAAGGAGGTGTCAGAAATCATGAGAGTAGCCGGCCGAAGATTGGTGAACAGCTGTGACTGGTACATTATGATTGGAGCCAGATACTGCGTACAGCTTCTGAGGGGCCTGGAGGGAGCGCTGTCCAGTCGCAGGGTGCTGAAATGACCCTGAGCTGCACACAGCACGTGGCAAGGAGTTTTGCCTGAACCTATCTCTGCTCCCTAAAGATCACCCCTCAGGCGCCCCTCCTCCCCTCCCCCTTTCTCACAGTCTGTCACCCCAGCCTCCTACCTCCAGCTCCCTTTCTCACTCACACCACCCCTCACCCCTCACCGCTTCTCTTCTAGCCAGGTGATCGCCAACCCTCCCGCAAATAAAGCTCACTGGTGCCAACCATGCTTCATTCCGGGATGGTGCTGCGTGTGGGAAGTAGATGGCCTGAGCCTTTGAGACTTTCTCCCCCAGTCACTAATAGCCGCTGGTGTTAACGTGCCTTGATTACAGCCTCAAGGACTGAAGACGCCGAGGATGACGCTTTTCCGAAACATGGTTGTAGCTGCCGGTTCCGGCTGGCGCTTTCCGCTCTGTCTCCCGCGGTTCTCAGCCTGGACGCTGGGGTCCCCATCCGCTCAGCTGTTGCATGTGATGCTCTGCGCTGCTTCCCCTTCTTCTTGTTCCTTAAGCTTAGGAAAGCCTTCTTTCTTCTCCAATTAAGATGTATCTTTCCTATATTTAAATGTCCAATTTAAGATTCTCCCCCTCCATGGGGAATACAGCCAATAC
Organism: Madoqua kirkii; assembly: GCA_006408675.1. NCBI lineage: Eukaryota > Metazoa > Chordata > Mammalia > Artiodactyla > Bovidae > Madoqua > Madoqua kirkii. Next base: position 3,839 of record SJYC01058055.1, on the reverse strand, counting down.
TTTATAATACCTACAAGTGGAAAGTAGGTTTGGAAGGGGAAAATTGAAGGGCAGGGATCAAGCTGTGTTCTGTGTTTTATTTATTTTATTCCAAACACTGATGCAGGATATGCTGTGAAAGTGAAGTTGCTCAGTCGTGTCCGACTCTTGTGACCTCATGGACTGCAGCCCGCCACGCTCCTCTGTCCATGGGATTCACCAGGCAAGAATGCTGGGGTGGGTTGCCATCCTCTTCTTCAGGGGATCTTCCTGACCCAGGGATTGAACCCGTGTCTCCGGCATCTCCTCTACGGGCACTAAACCCCCTGGGAAGCCCAATGTGTCCCTGGCATCATGGCTGACGCTCCTGCTGGGGGAGCAGATGACCCCTGGCTCTGCGTTTCTGTGGATCCTCGGGAGCTGTGGGAAGTTTCTGCGACCTTTTTGCGAGGGTCATCTCTGTGCTTGGATCTTCTCTTATGCTTCCTTCTGTGGCTGGCTCTTCCCACGGCTCTCTTTTCCTGTCCTCTCTTTTTCCTTCTGCTTATTCACTATGATGTCACCTTTCAAGAAATGCTAAGATCCTGGGGTAGTTTCTTTGGAAATACTTCGGGCAAAGAAAACGATGACCCTCTGTTTGGAGACCATACATAAACACAGAAGAAACCTCGACGATGACACATCTAACTCGGTCGCGCAAAAAGAGATGCTAAGAGCCAGACGGGTAAGAAGTGTTTCAGCTCAGTCACCTGGTTAAATAGCTGCTGAGGGCGAGGTTAACAGCCAATAATTTTGCACCATAAGTCCCAGGAGAACATTTCCAGGGACCAACACCCAGCTATGCAAAATAAAACAACTGCAACAATTTGAGCTGGCTGGATGCCATATTTGCATATCATTTGCATACACCTACATCAACCCCCCCCTACAATCTCTTCTTGGTTATTTCTGAAGTGAGAATGTATCATTGCTTCCCCTGTTTGTCATTTTTAGGTTTTCATTTCTCTATTCCTTTTCACCCACTCACAGTCTTTGGCCCAGATCCCCTGCAGCGTGCAAGGGGAAAAAGTATTCACAGAACATTAAAATTAAACTTCAGACAAGTGTGTTCCTCTGACCATCTGGCCCCCTGTAGAACAGCCACTTCTCGAAGACAGGGGCTCTGGGCCTCAATATTCCATCCATAACCCAGAAAACGGGGACGCTCAGTGAGCCCCAAGCTGAAGAGGTGGATGCTTGCAGGTGGAGCCAGTTGAGGAGGTTGGGACATAGCCTGACAAGGGTTTTAATGCAAGACTATATACTCCGTGAGGATAGGGACTTTCTTCCTCTTCACATTACCTCCAAGACTCAGTCCAGCTTCAGATACAGACTAGCCCATGTACATGTGGGGATACATGAATGTATGAAGTCACACAGAAAGTTTCGTATCCTTAGGTAAGGGGGAAAAGCCAGGCATCAATTAGTTGTCTACTGACTGTGTGTTTAGTGGTGAAAACCGTCACTTTTCACGCTTTTAGAAACTTCACAGGCTTCCTGTCACTTGCTGTCTCACAGGTTTCAGGGAAAGTGCCAGGTGAAGTCTTAAGCACCATACAAGTGAGGTATGTTGTTATTTCAACACAATTAATCAATTTTTGGAAGAAATATTCTCAGCTCTAGATTATATTTCTGGGAGGCAAAGTGACAAAATTTAACCTTAAGAACTTATTAGAGACGAGTGACAGATAAAGAACTTCTTAATAAAGAGATTTAAGTGCACGCATATACTGCTATATATGAAATAGATAGCTAATAAGGGCTTGCTGTATGGCACAGAGAACTCTACCCTGCACTCTGTGATGACCTATATGGGAAATGAATTTTAAAAAGAGTGGATATACATATATATATCCTGGGGGAGGGCACGGCAGCCCACTCCAGTATTCCTTCATGGAGAGTCCAGAGGAGCCTGGCGGGCTACAGTCCATGGGGCTGAAAGGAGCTGGAGCGACTTAGCATGCACACACGTGTGTATATATGTGCACACATATATAGAATTCATTCACTTTGCTGCACAGCAGAAACAACGCTGTAAATCAACTATATTCCAATAAAAACAGACATTCAAGTGCAGGCCTGGAGAATCCAGTCTGCACCATCTTAAACAAAAGAGGAGAATTTATCATTAGATTCCAGAGGTATCGCATGGACCTGGTGGTGGTTCTGAGGCAGGTACACAAATCCCGAGAGTCCTCCTTTCAAGAGGTTCGGCTTAGTCCCCTGCCCTGGAGCCTGGGCTGGACCTGGGGTGACTCAGTCCCGATCAGCGGAGAGTGGGAGTGGCGATGACGTGTGACTCCTGAGACGCGGTCCCGTGAGCTTCAGGGCTGCTGTAAGGGGTCCAGAGACTGGGTGACTTAGAGCAAAAGGGCATGTCTCGTGGTTTGGAGAAGTCAGAGAAGCCGAGCCCTGGGTGTTGGCGTGTTGCTCCCTCTGGGGGCTGGGAGAGGAGCTCTCCCTTCGCCACTGCTGGTGGGCTGGCCACCCTTCTCCCCAGGGTTCTCCCGACTCGGCCTTCACTCTCACACAGCAGTTTTCCTTTATGCACGTCTGGGTCCAAAGTTCCCTACTTTTTTTTTTTTGAAATAGGAAAACATTTATTACAGGGCCATATAAAGAGGTGGGTGGCTGAGGCCTTAAGAACCCAAGATTACTGAAGGCTTTCTGCCAAGCCCTTCGAGAGGAAAGGTGAGGATGGGGCGTGGCTGTGCAGAGTCACTCAGTCGTGTCTGACTCTGCGACCCCATGGAAGGTAGCTTGCCTGGCTCCCCGTCCATGGGATTCTCCAGGCAAGAATACTGGAGTGGGCTGCTGTTTCCTTCTCCAGGGGACCTTCCCAACCCAGGGATCAAACTCGGGTCTCCCGAATTGTAGGCGGATTCTTTTCCATCCGAGCCAAACTTCTTGGTGCCAATCTTTTGTTCTTTTTGTTTTTCCCTCCGAGTCTTTTCTGATGAGCCTATTTGCACAGCAGCAAAGAGGGTGCAGACATGAAGGACAGACTTGTGGACACAGCCGGGGAAGGACAGTGTGGATCGAATTGAGATAGTCGCGCAGAAACATGTACGTTCAGTTCAGTTCAGTCACTCAGTCGTGTCCAGCTCTTTGCAACCCCATGAATCGAAGCATGCCAGGCCTCCCTGTCCATCATCAATTCCCAGAGTTCACTCAGACTCATGTCCATCGAGTCCGTGATGCCATCCAGCCATCTCATCCTCTGTCGTCCCCTTCTCCTGCCCCCAATCCCTCCCAGCATCAGAGTCTTTTCCAATGAGTCAACTCTTTGCATGAGGTGGCCAAAGAACTGGAGTTTCAGCCTTACCATCATTCCTTCGAAAGAAATTCCAGGGCTGATTTCCTTTAATATGGACTGGTTGGATCTCCTTGCAGTCCCAGGGACTCTCAAGAGTCTTCTCCAACACCACAGTTCAAAAGCATCAGTTCTTCGGTGCTCAGCCTTCTTCACAGTCCAACTCTCACATCCATATATGACTACTGGAAAAACCATAGCCTTGACTAGACAGCAAAGTAATGTCAGCAAAGTAATGTCTCTGCTTTTAATATGCTATCTAGGTTGGTCATAACTTTTCCAAGGAGTAATCGTCTTTTAATTTCATGGCTGCAGTCACCATTTGCAGTGATTTTGGAGCCCCCCAAAATAAAGTCTGACACTGTTTCCACTGTTTCCCCATCTATTTCCCATGAAGTGATGGGACCGGATGCCATGCTCTTCATTTTCTGAAAGTTGAGCTTTAAGCCAACTTTTTTGCTCTCCTCTTTCACTTTTATCGAGAGGCTTTTTAGTTTCTCTTCACTTT